>JAWQUT010000160.1:0-22026 GCA_033807755.1 Ellobium chinense
CGAAGCTGCCTCGATACGGGACGTCGGCGCAGATAACGTTGGGCCGCGAACTGTCTATTATGTGTCCTTTATGTTCTACGCTCGGAAAGATCGGCGCAGAGTGAGTATGTCACCGATACGCCGAAACATATTCGGTGGCCTCTCTGTGCGGGGCCTTAGGCACGGGTGAGCATTAGGCTCGCACGTGGAAGTTAGGGAACATATTCAGGCAGTAGGTATTTAAGAATTAAATTGCTATGAAGTTAGCATCCCTGTAGTGTAGTGGTAGCCAAATTCAGACTTGCAAGCTGAGAGACTCTGGTTCGATTCCCGGCAGGGACAGGAAATTTCTAGTGTAGGTTTTTTCGGCCCATCCTCTCAAAATTGATAATTTACAGTAATTTGGTAAAATCCCTGGTGAGACACATCCCTGTAAGATCAGGAAAATTATCAGACAGAGCTCATATTCTTTCCCCTTGATAATAAAGAATTGATACTATATAATATACACATATATGCCTTTCAACTAATCGTGAGTGGTCGACTCCGAGTAAGTCGGAGTTACAACTGTTCTTGACTACGTAAAGGAAATAAAATCAGTTTGGAAATCTCAAAGGCATAGATGCAGATGACAGAATTCTGACCCAAAGTACTGATGATGTTACAGTTTTCTGTAGCACAAAGCTTGCCATTCAGCTTTCACAAAAAAAAAGAAAAATTCCTCGTGTCCATTTTTAAGTGCATCCTTAAAATACGGTATGGAGAACAAAAATGTCCGCATGAAGAATTTGGTGCTCACTGTAAGACGTAGGTGATCACTGCGACCCTGCCTTAGGATCTTGTCTCTGGTGTGAGTGATGGCACGAAGTGGACGCTTAAACATTTTGGTTTGGGCTGTTTACACCAAGCTATCCTGACAAAGCAGCTAGTTGGTCTTTTCCACAGACTATATCATTAGCTACTAAAGCATCCTCCATCGGAGGCTACAACAGTCTTCGAATGCTGAAGATGGGAGACGCTGTACATATCAATCTGACTCCGCATTGATTCGACCATTTTTAAGCAGATGACACTGACATTGTCGACTCAAGCTTGGACGACAAAAATACTTTCCATGCCATGTGTGGATTTGTATTGAAGAAGCTTGGAAAATTCTCATATTCAATGTTGTCAGGACCAGATACCTTGACGATTTGCAAATTCCCAGGAATAACTGTGCGTACTTGAAATCAACTTCCAAAGATAGAATTAATTTGGAAATGTTTAGGAAAGGGCAGAAAAAGTTTTTGTCTTCATAAGATATGGCCAGAACAAGCTGCAGTGGATGCAGTTCAATAAAAAATACTGTGACACGGACTGGCTATGAATTACAATCGGTTACATGCCCCTGCTACAAACTCCTGCACATGAACTGGACACACTTGACACAGTTTTCCTGCCGTGCCAGCAGAAAAAAAGACGAAATAAAATACAGTGGAACCCGCTTGAGCGGGACGGCTCCGTTCCCGACGAATCGTCCCCCTTAAGCGGGCGTCCCGCTTAGGCGGACTATCCATTATAAAGTGATTTCTTAGCTCGTTTGTGCGTTTCTTTCAAGTTAAGGGATATCATTACTTGTTGATAGTGAGGTGTGACAACGGAATCAGATTTAAATTGTATCTGTACTATTTAAAATATTATACTTATTGCAGTCTGACTGCATTTTCAGTAGAGTTGGTCATTCTTTGCGGGGAACGGGATTTTTGGTTGGCTTCAAAGAAGCACCTAAGCCTTCTCACCACTCTCCTTTGAAAATTAAAAAAAAACAATTTCTTTTAAAGATCGGGACATGTCTACATAGAGGGAAAGAAATAATACATGTTAAAATAAAACTGGAGAAAATATGAAAGGTCTAACATCTCTGAAGTCCCCCATTCAAGTGATCAAAAATAATTCGGGATCAAATTTACATGATCGTAAGCACCAGCAAAGATTAGCGTCACACTTCTCGCTCCACATCTGGCCAGAGCGCGACGCGAGCGGCGTGTGTTGAAAAACTTTTACGCAATACGAATGATGGTCATGCCTTTGTCAACAACACCCTGGCTGAGTGTTGTGCAATAGCGCAGGTAAGGCTCGTAAGTGTCGATCACTGCCTAAGCTGAAGAAAGGATAAAGTGTGGCTGACAGGGGGCGGGGCTTACTTAATCTTGATTTGTTAATGCTTGCGCGGGTTAAATGACCAGCGGCTAGGAGTAGGATGTCCGCTCTGATTCGTCCATGCGCGCGCAGAAGGGTCAACTGCCTGATAGAAGGCTATGGGGAGGTAGTGTCAATCACTTCTCACGTAACGTAAAGGGGGGTAATCAGGGCCGTCGGTATAAGCTTCTTTGTAGGTCTCAGGTTATCAGCTGATGGGCAAAGGTAAACAAGCACTAAGACACAGTACAATAGTGACAATTTGTTGCATTCCTGTCAAAAATAGCGTGTATAGTAGGGAAATCTGGCTTCAAGTCGTCTCGCTTAAGCGGGTTGCCGTCCCGCTCACATGTATAGATTTAAATAGCAATAATTCCGTTCCCCAAGCATTCGTCTCACTTAAGCGGGCGTCCCGCTCACGCGTGTCCCGCTTAAACGGGTTCCACTGTATGTTGTACTGGCTGTCATTGGAGTGTTACTTTGCAGGCTGATGCTGTTAAAATGGGACAAGGAGTTCCTGTTTGCCTGCCAGGGCTGAATAATGCAATAGATTTCCTCAAAGTGATTGGTCAGCATGTAAACTTAACTGGAATGCGGGTCTGGGTCAAGTCTGATGCTGACTTTATCAAAGCATACTTTGTGCTGAAAAGCATAAGGACAGTTCTCAGAAACTCTTTCACGGTCTATCATTGTTTTAGCTACAAAGTAGCAAATGAAAGGAGAGCAGACTCAAACGTTGCATTTTCGCGGAGCTGCCTTGAAATGATGAGGTCCCTTTTTCATCTTCTAGGGGCACAGAGACAAGACATATGAGACCTTAATCTGGGGATCTTCCAGGGAATCTGACATATTTCTACTGATAAGATCACTATAACTACGCCAGATGAGAATCATAGTACCTGGCTGAAATGTGTCAGCTCTCTCCATGAAGTGAAAAATAATTCAAGGGTAGAAACTTCTTGCGAGAACTTAACGTGTCAAGTTCAATCAGATTGATCCAGATCAGAGCTTTGAGTGGAGAGCTTCGAACTGGCGAAAGGTTTTTGCAGATAATTTCTTACGTATGAGATTTCATCTCAATGTAATTTTAACTGTTAATATCCTTCAATTACGGATTTACAATTTTTTGGATGCAACTCACCAAATATTTGAAAGATTACCGGTACATATTTGAAGGGCCACCACTGGCCAGCAATGATCACTTGTGGTCACTCTGCGGTGGCACTGATATTTTTAAATTTTACGGCAGATTGTGAGGCATTAATGTAGTCATACAATGTGTTTTGCAAACGTTACACAATCGAGGTACTACAAACTGTTGTTATTTGAATGACACGGACAGTAACCAAGTGGGCAGTTAATAATTGACCCCATAAAAAGTATCCATTGCAGATGTCCTCGACTTAATGATTTTTAGTGCGCTATACTTTAAATCCTCATGTATGTTAAGTGGATATTTGAATAGAGTCCCAAAATTTCATATATTACAGTTATTGCCTCTTTTGTCCGAGCAGCTGACCAGCGGTCAGTACTGCTCACTTCGTGGTCATTTGACAAATTTAAGGTGTGCAGCCGAAATTGCCAGCCTTAGAGATGTCAGCTGTCATTCTTAAAGTGCGACTAAAGTACTTTTATGGTGTAGTGCACGGAATCCTGTGAAATTACTATTTTAACCTGCATCAGTGATTCAAACTTCCTACGAAGAATCTCAAACCCATCAAATCTAACGCGTTTCGAAGAAATCACAAAGAATAACACATGCCCATGCCCTCCTGTTTCCTCACCGCTGCTCGCCTCGCCAGAAATGCGTGACGTCACCAACACCGGTGTACACGGCGCAAGGCTATTACGCGTCGGGCTCAAGGCTATTACGCGTTGCGCTGCACTCAGTAGGGCTCGCTCCCACGTAGAAACAATGGGTTATTGTTGTGCGGTAAACTGTAAATCTAGAGATGGATCCACAGAAGACACCGTACAGCACGTGGAGGCATCTGTTTAAGTAAACACCGATGTGGACATGCATGCTAGCAAAGTTAGATCTAGATCGAGACTAGTCTACTAAGTTGAGAGTAGTCTAGACTAGCACTTGGTCAACAATACAGAGAGCTAAACTGTGACAGAATGCTTGCTTACCATTCCTGAACTGGTGGTCCAATAGTCTTCTCCTCAATTATATCCTCGTCATCTGTTTTTCGGCGCAGGGGCTCGAACTGATACGGCTCGACATGTGCTGCCATTGTTCTCGATCGAAAACACCGCGACTTCCGCGCTGACGTGACGTTTCCGGTACGGTTTTTTTCTTACAATTTCAGAATAGGTTAAAAGTATTAAAATTAATTTCGAAATATTATTTTTTAGCAAAAATGTTGACTTTTGATCTAAAACTTGATATTGAAAATATAAAAACTGTCGGAAATCACATTTTTTCTAGCACTTTAGTCGCACTTTAAGCAAGTCAGTAAAGACAGTTTATGAACAAGTCACTGATCAAATAATAGTATGGATATCAAGTGCTGGTCATTTAATGGTCATCTGGCCATTCATATACTATACACAAGTATGCTAGATATGCAGTTATTCTAGAGTGAGAGGATTATTGATATTGATTATTTGTCGTTTCACGGCTCCTTCTAACACCAGAGGATGTTCCTTCTTCGTGTTTATGGAAAATATATGTGTATTGTTTTACAAGCGGTCACTTAGGTGGTCATTTTGATATCGGGACTCAGGCTGACCATTCCGTCAGATAAATACCCTGTGTTGGATGGTGGTACGGCTCTATGGATCTTGGCGTTGTCCTGCTGGAATACAAGAATGTCCTGGTGGGCTTGACATGTAGGAACAATAATGAGCCGATCGTTGTCACTGGGCATTCACAGGGCCTCTAAAGATGTGTGTAGTTGTGTTTGATGGCTTTGCCCCATAACCTCTCTCCCCCTCCCCTTCACATAAACAATGCCTCGGCAGTAATAATAGTTGTCCGCAAACCATTCGCCAGGCCTTCTCCACACCCATAGTCGACCGTCAGCTCCTTATACGTGGAAACAGTTCTTTTCAGGGATTAAAACAGCTTGCCATTGATATTAAGTTATCCGAGGATGCTGTCTTGCCCACTCTAGACGACGCTGAGGATGTTAATTTTTAAAATGGGTCCAACATAAGGTCGGCGGCAAATAAGCCTGCTCCCCGATGTTGATGACGCAATGAACACACAATTATTCCTCTTCTGCCCCCAAATCTCCAACATTAAGTGAAACATACTTTCGCAACAAACAATTACTATAGTCTGTTCAGAAACATTTGCACCTCTTTACAGTCCAATATCTCAAAACCTGTCTGATTTTTTTGGAAATTTGCATGTGAGTTGTATAGACCAATGACCTAAGATATTTTATAGTTTGATTATTACAGGATAAGCCGTTTTTTATTTCGCCTCTTCGCGCTTAGTAAACCATAGCCGACCATGAATTTTTAGGCCCCAAAAACTAGAATTGAGAATACCATCACGACTTTCACGGTTACTTTTTTCACATCCAAAGCTAACCAAAAACTGGAAGTTGTAATTGAAGACTACTTATCATTCTAGTCGTGAAGTTTGAACTGTTTGCAAGTGTGAGTTCTGGAGAGACTGATCATGTATCTTGTTTTAACACAATAGTAATAATATTAATATGGCCTTCACGTGGCTTTTGCCGTCCATTCCTATCAATTCTGAACAATAGAAGATTTTTTTTTTTTTTGGCTATTGGCTTTCCACTCTGCATAGGACAGCTTTTTTTATGATATTGCTAAACTGATCGCTGCAACCTTTAAAATGGCAAAGGGGCCTTTAACAGCTGGCTATTTGAAATCTAAAATAGCAGCCAAATCCATCCAAATGTTTGCCTCCCCTTCCAGAATTGAGGCCAGTCTCACAGACAACATGTATGCAAAAGCTGGTGAGTTTGTCACTCAGGTCCTGAGAACCCAAAAGTGATTTGAATACAACTATAAAGACCACTTCAGAATAAAGACTAAATGGTGAAGCATCAATTTATTGAAATTTTAGACAGCACGGAAACATTCGGCTGTAGCCCACCGGAAATACATGTAGATGTAAGATCCTGTTACCCCGCGAGTGTGCGAATTGCACGATCTGAAAGAATGTGATATTACTTCCATGCCTGAGAGCCATTTTCTAAATGCTTGGTGCCACATGATTTTAACCTTGATTTTTGGACTTAGCAAGTTGAAATTAGTGGAAAACAGTCAAAAATTTTTTACAGTTTATTATGGTTGCTATGGAAACGGCCGCCATCTTGAATTGCCTACTTAAAAAGACGGTCAACTTCAAAGGGAAACTCCTCCTCCAGATAAAATGCAATCCAACTGAAATTCCAAACATGCATTTTTATACACAATGTCTACAAAGACAGAGAGTTAATGGGTAAAAAATTATTTTATGAATTTTCAAAATCCGTATGTATCAGAATATCAGTTTTCCCCCATTTTTTGGCCTCCGCCAACATATTTCCTGAAAAAAAAATGTCCAAATGTCTCTCTGTTACTTTTTTTGTACACCTATAAACTACGTATATACCAAATTTCGCAAAGATTGGTTCGTAACTTATGATAGAGTTTTAAATTATGTGTTGAAAAGTATAGTTTTGAGAAAAATGCGTCTGAAAATTTCACACACAAAAAACGTCTGAAAAACTCTACTTACATCAATACATGCCCGGCTGATAGACTGGGCCACCTTCCTCAGCCTCCTATTCCTGTCGGCATTGTGAAAATCACAACAATTTAGGATCACAAAGAAATATTAGGCTGCTAATTTCTTGGCCACCTCCTTCCTGTCAGGTATTCACGTGCTAACCTGCATGCTGCTGTTTACGTACAAACAGAAACGAGACCACCCGAATCGAAGAAATCCAATCAGATAACTAGGTCATGCTTGCCGGAAACAAACGAGCGAATGAAACATCAGCATGACTTGTTCCAATTGAAAACAAGGCCGTGACCTAGCTATTTTTAGCGATGTAAATAAGGCCAGACATAATTTATGCCTTGCTTTCGGGAGATGCCGTCGTTCCGACATTTTCATTGGCCAGCCGATGAGAGGAGAAAATTTCCTGTCCAACGGCTAGTAACAAGACAGGTGTGATATTATTGCGTATAGACAAAATATGCGATCAAAAACAGACAATTTCAGCATAAATTCACACAATCAGACAAAAAAAAACCTGGGAGGGGGGGCCCCTAATGAAATGCATTTTTGAGAGGTAAAATAGATTCTTTCACATGCGACCATCAATGCTTTCGATTCACAAGATGTCAAAGTGTCTAAAATAGCAATAACCCAATTTAGGTATCTTGAACCCAAATCGACTATTTCAGGTGGGCCCCCCCCCCCCCCCCNAAAAAAAAAAAACCAACAGATTTCATTCTTGGTCGAGCGTGTTCTCCTTTATGTTGGAATAGTATTATTGCAAACCCTTCCGCGGGGTGTGCAGACTGGTGCATAGTGTGCGCCGCGAAGGAGGCTGATATTTTGACCTACGTAACATAAGATTGTAGAACTCGGAGAACTACCGGAACTATGGCGTGAAATGGTTCATACTTAAATAATATGACCTGTTTGTCGTTGTGGTATAGACTAAGTGGTGTATTTTTGCCGCGGTTAAATGCTCATATTAGATGTATACTATAAGATGTATATATTACGGTGTAACGAATTAAAGACAAATTATTTCCGGGGTATTTAAAACTTAAACTAAATATGTCCAGATTCGTAAAATAATTTAACAGTGAATGGGATGAAGACATACGAAGACTGAGTAATTTGTTTTGGAATAATGAAAAAATACAAATTAGAAATTTGAGCTGAAATGGGCGCTCTCAAGGAATTGTAGAAGAGGGGACTGGGGGAGAAATAGAATCTTCTGAATGAGAGGGGGGAGGAGAAGGAAGTAAACGAGTGAGTGATAGCAGCAAAAATGTCATGATTTGTATGCTAGTTCTTGAAAGTCTAAATGAGAAAGTGGTAGGTGAATGGAAATAGTGCGCATGAAGAACACGTTTGTGTGCGTCTTTGCAAGGTATTGTATTGTATTGTATTGTATTGTATTGTATTGTATTGTATTGTATTGTATTGTATTGTATTGTGTTGTGTTGTGTTGTGTTGTGTTGTGTTGTGTTGTCTTGTCTTGTGTTGTCTTGTGTTGTCTTGTGTTGTCTTGTCTTGTCTTGTATTGTATTGTATTGTATTGTATTGTATTGTATTGTATTGTATTGTATTGTATTGCATTGAATTGCATGGTGTTGGCCAGTGGCTTAATAAAACCTATGAGTTATTCTCACTTCAAATTTCAGTCAGCTATTTTTAATAACTTTTGTCAGCACTGTTCTGTTACAGATATGTTGTTGTTCTGGTTATTGTAACGATTTGCGTCACGATGATCACTGAAGTCATCCTTGTCCGTCCAGCCAACCTTATATCTCTCAGTGCTATGGCTGGAATCTTCCTTATTT
This sequence comes from Ellobium chinense, assembly GCA_033807755.1. Lineage (NCBI taxonomy): Eukaryota > Metazoa > Mollusca > Gastropoda > Ellobiida > Ellobiidae > Ellobium > Ellobium chinense. The sequence continues at coordinate 8,671 of JAWQUT010000160.1, forward strand.
TCTTCGCCACATCTACACATCCTCACATGGTAAGCAGACATGTCTTAAAATGGCCTGTTGTGTTGAAAGAAAAGTCTACTTTCTATAATATACCCGAGGGAATAAAGTAAGCGTGCATCATAAATCAGAGCACCTCGCCGAAATCACGTGCAAATACCGAAATGGGCAAAACCAGCACAGGCAAAACTAAGTGTATAATTCTTATCATTACCATCCGGAGGCCTTATCGTTAAAGAAAGGAGCTCTGGAAATTCATACTGAAATATATTTTACACAGCCCAGATTGAGATGACAGCATTGTGCAGTAACAATCAAGATATTAACAATTGGATCGATGATATGAATAGTTATTTATTTCAGTTCTCGCAGGAACACAGTTTTAAAATGAATTTGTGGAATGTTAGCGACTGTAACATTTGTGATGCTTATTGTTTGTTTAGGCTAGTGCCCCCCCCCTTCCTTTGTTATACGGCCCTGGGCCGCACGCGGCTCCGGTCCTTCATGATTCGAGAATGTTGCAGTTACGAGTTAGTAGCGGCCGACCGTGTTGAGATCAGTTTTTTTTTCCTCTCTTTTAACTACGGCGGCAGTACCGCTAGTGAGACTGTCTAGTGTCAAGGTCAGGTCGACCGTATGGTACGTTGAGTAAACACAGTATTAGCCGTCCCGAAGGTTCGGGTAGGATGCTTCGAGTGAACGCAGTATTAGCCTTCTCGAGGGTTCGAGTGGGGCCGCGATCGGAATGTTTTGATTCTAATTAGTCTGGAAGTTGCTGCTCGTACGTTCTAGACTTGGCATGTATGTTTGGGCGCATCGTATGATGATGACGTCATTTATTCTGGAATTTCTACTGAAATTATTATAAAAGGCACGAGAGTGAGAGAGTTGAGAGAGTTGGCTGTTATGGTCTGTGCATTGTAAATTATTTGAGAGTTGGCTGGTATGGTCTGTGCTTTGTGAATTATTTGCTGGTTACACATTGTTACCAATAAAGAAGTATTCTGTTTCCTGCACGGCGGACTTGGTTTGTGATTTAAAGTAGCAACGTGAGTGGCGTTTCTAAGGAGAAGCTATCATATTCAGTGCCTCTTCACTATACGCCAATACTGATTGACACTTGCTCGCTACAGCGACAATTAACATTTCTGTAATTCAGTTATATCTGGTGAATGTTTCGCGTTTTTAAACTGTAACTGAAGTTTGCTGAAATGGTATTATATTATTAGACAATTAGTAGTACTATTGTTAAACTTGACATGTGGATTTGACATTACTTAGCTCGCTGAATATTTATTTGAACCAGATTGACTAGATTTATGCAGAAATTTGGAAGGACTAAATTCCACAAGATATAAGCAAGATTTTAAAGGACTAGGCTTCACTAGCACTTGGCAAATATGGACTTGTAAACTGCAATAATCGCTACTGACTCACTTGCACATGTTTTTATTCAGATTAAATGGCGCCCAGTGATCTCCGGCCTGATTCTTCAGTATCTCTTCGCTTTGATCATCCTGAAGGTGCCCTTCATCCATGGTATATTCAGATGGTGTGGAGAGATGATCAGCATCCTGGTGCAATTTGCTCAGGCTGGAAGAAATTTCCTTTTTGGCTCTGAATTCAATTATACTGGCATTGTCTTCCGTGTACGTTTGAAAAAGAGGTGCAATTTGTAGCAAATAGATCAGCAACTTCAGTAAAACATTTAGTAATAGGGCTCAGCATATTACTATTACTTCTTTTTAAAGAGAAAATAATAAATTTTCAGAGATTAGAGATTTTAATGTTATGCGTTTTGGGAATTATAAATAGGTTTTTCACGAATTTCATGTTACGCGATTTTGTACCTTACTGCAGTGCTTCATCAATACTAGTCAATGGAGCAGATATATGTGATTGCTTTCAATTAGATAAAGCTTAATAGAGTAAATATAAAACTTTGCAACCTCCAACAAATTACAAATTACTCAAAATGAAAAAATACTCACTTTTTATTAAAAATGAATGACACATGCCTCTGCTCTACTTTAATGTAAATACTCATAAAAACAATGTTGTAGTCGATATTTTATGAAAAGATTAAACGAAAATAAGATAATTCCACTGAGGCAGGAACATTACTTGTCGCGTCATGATAAGTAATGGGCGACACCATCAAAAATCAACAGAACTTCTGATGAAGAAACAACTAAACATAGTGATGCCTGAATTAGAGACCGACATTTCACAAATTACATATATGATGTAAAAAATACTCAGACGACGATCATTATGATCTCAAAAGAAGACTCATGCGTTTTCCTGAAGCCAAAATTACAAAAAAAAAATTGAACACTTCGATAATTTAGAGGGATGTGACGGCGGAAAAAAATAAAAGTTAACAGACAATGCGCTCACAATTATGCCAGTGCAAACATGAAATTTTTGACTTATTGCCCCTTTGTCCCGCAACGGACCTTACATCTCAGTTTCAATCATATTACATTTATTTTTTTTTTTTTGCGGGTAGCAATTATCTGAACACCCAATAAAACAGATAATGGTGTGTTTATGATCCACATTTATATCCACCGAAGAACTCGTCTGAAATGTCAATAATGGCTGCAGCTTAGGCTTTGACCACTCAGAAACGCATGCGATAATGCTTGACATAAATATGCGTGGCATTTTTGAAGCTGACTTGATGATGACTCTTACAAGAATAACTTTAACTGAGATGGAACATTCCCGTATGTTAAAATGTTGATATAAGGAGTAAATAATTATTAGAATTAACATCGAAGAACACTATGGTAAAATCACAGATCACGATTTGCTTCCATGGCGACTGACTGAAGTTTTCCGGTTGGGTAGATTTGGGGTGATTCTTTGTTGAACCAGGTGATAACTCAGCTTGTCCCAATATTGTTCAATATTCATGTGTTCCTTTAAGTGTCACCACTGGATCTAGTCCATTCGTTTAGACCCATAAAACAACCTGTCGCATATTTCTAATACAATAAAGATTTGATTCCGATCTACCCCCAAGATGGCAGCTATTTGGGTCTACGTGAAATTTGAGTTTGAAAGTGCGAAAAAAAAAAGCAAAGCGCTTGTCGTCAAGTTTGAGGTGTTGAAAAAAAAAGTATGCAATAATTACTAAATGTAGTCTAATTACAGTCATCATGATGGTTAACCAACAAACTTTGGATATATTGTTCTATGTATGTTAACTGTTCTCCTGTTGAGAAAATGCAGGAAAACAAACATTTGGTTGTTTGTTTTTTTAATCGTTTCTCGGGTGATCAGCAGCACATTGACGGAAACGTGTTTTTCTGCTTAATCCGTGCCACGTATCTTAAAATACTGGACCTTTATTTCATCCTGTGCACTATTAAACATAATCATGTTCTTCAGTAAAAGATGCACGATCTCCCGTGACTCCTGTTTATCTTTTAACGCCAATGTTTTGATCTCTTGTGCTTACACATAACCGGTTTTTCTTTCTACGAGCACCGCCTTTGCCTATCGAGAGTAATTGCATGATGATGTGATCCGCAATAAGTAGAGACAGCGAAAGACTGCGGTAGAATGATGCTAATCCTATTCGATTTCTTCAGGTAAGTGTAGTTTTATAAACCTAAATCTAATCGTACAATAATCCCAAAGTATCAGTGTTTTTGCAAACAAAACAAAAAATGTTTTCTTGTGCTTAGTCAATTTACTTGGGCTAGTCTAGTCTAGACTAGTCTAGATCTAGATCTAAACTAGGTCAGACTCAGTGTGTAAGCTTAAATCTATGTATGGAGATCCAGGCGCTACAATGTGACTAATTTTTAAGAGGACCAAACAATGCTGATGATCAGTATTTCTTGTTTGGGTGTTAAATTGAGGCAGATGATGTAACAGAAACGGAGAGATAAAGGGTTTTGCAGTGATTTTAGTGTACATCTACCGTGTCAGATCACTAGGCCAAGGCTCTAGACCAGTGTGTCGAGTAACTTGTAGGCCTAAGAGGAATTATTCTTCTGCACATGATCAGTGATTTTGAGTCATATTTAAGTGCTAAAAAAATGTATGAATAAGGAACATACACCATGCATTGTAATTTACCATTAGGCCTAGTAAATGAAACTTAAATGTGTGCTGATGTCTGTACCTTGTCTAGATCTGGATTCGAAACTGCGGCTTCAAACTTTAATGTTGCATCGTTACGAAATATTTACGGTGTTGCGACAGTTTGGATCTCTAGGCCTAGATGTCTTCCTCAACAGCTGAAAGTTGCAAGTAGGCCAAACAGTATATAAATGTGATAGCCACATCAATTTGGACAGGACAGTTAGATCTACTTTTTTCACCTTTTTGACAGGAATGACATTTTATTTTCAACTAGGAATACCGCTACTAATTTATCAAAATAATTTTTGTTTTCAGTTATTAAAAACAATCATATTTATGAAGCCAGGAAGACAATGGCATGCCGTTATGCATTGTTTCCTGTTATCTTTTTTTTCACAGACTGGTTTGACAATGATAAAAGGAAAAAAAGAAATGGCAGATACTTGATGTGGCAGAAGATATTAAGAAACAGAAATTTGACATAGAACAGTGTAACTGATCCCTCTGTTACGTATGTCAACAAATAATTAAGGAAAAATTAATGTGTGACAACAAAGCTTTAAATACCAGAACTTGTCCGAATAACAGGGGGGTTTTAACAGTGTATAGACCTTGTTTAGGAAGCTGAAAACGCATTACACAGTTAGGATACTAATGCACACTTCCACAGATTTAATAAAGATGTTACCAATGTAATTCACTGTCTGCAACAGAAGGGCAATCCATTTGAGGAAGATGGTGACGTGGTGACGTTGTATACACGACAGACACTATCTCTTTATGCTTGCGAATCAACAAAAGAAGCTATGAACATTGGCATCAACAAGTATAATGAATACAGTAATGAAAGCGTGGTACTTTGCCGCAGCTCGCTGCATGAAATAATAAAAAGAGCAGTTTGGTACTATTCCGTGAGGCCTTCGTGTGTATGAAGGGCAGAGCAAAAAAACTGTCAAAATCCTTGAAACAAGACTGCCGTTTGTTCTCGAGATTGTTTATCGCCCGTCGTGATAGAGAGGCAGATTTAGATGAATTTTTTCAAACATGAAAACTAACCCTATCCTCCTTCTTTGTCAAAGTTCGAGTCAGTTAAAATAAACTACAGCTAGGTGTAACAGTGCATCCAGAAGCTACAGTCGCCATTTATGATAGTGCTGTACGTACATTTTCTCCTTCCCGGAAAATGTAACACATTCCATGATTACAGCAGGCGAATTTTTGTTCCATATGTGAGATGGAGTTTAGAGGAATATTCAAGATTAAACATCATCTTCGATCGATATGTCAAGGACAGTCTCAAATCTCAGAAAAGACAGAGACAAGGAAGTGGTGTCCGATTATAAGTAGAGCATCAACACCTGTTCCAGCAACAGACTGGAGTTCCTCACTTCACGAAGATGAAAACAAAGACGAGCTGTTCAAATTCTTTGAAAAAGAAATCATACAGTCCAGATTCCCAGACAGAAAGTTGTGATCTGCACATCTGAGCAAGATGTCAATACAAACATCCCGAGTAATGACGTGTCTGGAATGTCTTTGTAATCAGGAAGAGGCAGACACTCGAATTTTACTTCACGCCTTCCACGCTGTTAACGCTGGTCATTTTGAAATATTTATTTACACTGTTGACTCTGATGTCATTATTCTTGCTCAGACACATTTTTTTCTCCCTACATACAGAGCATCTGTGGGTTGATTTAGGCAGAGGGAAAAGCAGACGAGTGTATGCTGTTCACGACATCGCTAGTTATCTGGGACCAGAAAGATGTGCAGCGTTATCTTTTTTTCATGCTTTCTCCGGCTCCGACAACGTGAGTGCATTTGCTGGACATGGCAAGAAAACAGCCTGGTCGACATGGAATTCCCTACCTGACATTATCGAAACATTCTACCTCCTATCGCAAGCTCCCAATCAGGCCGATATTACCAGCTCACGACAGTCACTTGAGCGATTTGTTACAGTAATGTATGACATAACATCGTGCCGAATTCGTCAATGAGTGTAGAAAAGACCTTTACACAAAGAAGTGCAGACTGATGGGAACAATACCCCCTCCTCTGAGGTACTCCTCCAGCATATTAAAAGGGCTACATATCAAGCCAGTTATGTCTGGAACCAGTCACTAATCAAACAACAAAAACTACCTTTGCCTACAGAATGGAAGTGGACGAAGGTTGATAAACGCATGGTGCCTTTTTAGACACCAAACATTTTGATCAAGTGTTCGTGCAAAACTGCCTGTGGAAAGAGGTGTTAGTGCGCTTCTTCAGCCTTGTCCTGCACGCAGCTATGCACATGTGATGGACAGTGCTAGTGCGATATGTTGTGTTTGCTCCCGCAGTGATTACATTAACTTTACCGTAGTTTGATGCTGCACACAGCTCTTTATCATCATCTTTTTATACATTCTCTCCCCCCCCCCCCTCNCCCCCTAATATTGTCATCATTGTTATCAATATTATTGATGGTAGACGTTTCATGCACACTGACCGAGACTAATGCTACGTATGTCTTCTATATGAAAACATCTATAGTAAATTAAGGGGCCCTCAATCGAGGCATCAAAACATCATATTGGAGATTTTGTATTCTGTGTACACGTATAAGCATCACCAATACCAGGCTCTGTTAGCACGAAACTATTTTTAAACTTAGCGAACAGACTATTTTGAACACGGGAAAGGAGAGAGAAGACGACTATACTACAATAACACATAACTATGCTATGTACAGGCAAAATTAGTCTTTTCGCTTCTTTCATTTGTCACAAGTATCGACTGTTATAGTATCGCTGTGCTGAGTATCGTTTGAAATAACAGCTGTTCTAATTATAAGTTACTCACTATTTCATAGAAACATGTAGGCAAATCTGTTTTATTTGCACATACAACATTTTAGAAATTTACCTATGCTCATTCGTTAAGAATAGCGATCGATACTTGCTTTATTCGATACTATTTTATCGAATACCAATACATTTTTGAGGCATCAAAAATACGTGTTTTCGTTGGAATGTCAGCTTGGGGGTAGATCATTATCGTATACGGGTCCTCTAAGCAACTTGTATGCCAGCTTGGTAACACGAATCCGATCTATTAAGGGACTTCCCGAAGGGATTAATCAGACAGTGTCGCAGCAAACTATCCTTCACAACAGTGTTCTTCGATGATAATTCTAATAACTATTTACTCTTTATATCAACGTTTCAACTTACGGGAATGTTCCATTAGGAGTCGTCATCAAATCAACTTCAAAACTGCCACCAATATTTAAGTCAGTCATACGAGGGCTAGTCAGATTTGAGATTTTTCACTTTGAGCTGTCTCACTGAATGATGAAAGCAATTATTCGATTGTTAACGGTTTTCATATACGAAACGCACTATTTGAAAAACTTAAAACTTAAAACATGATAACCAAACTCACTCAAAAGTAAGCCTCTCATTGGTTTCCTGGACCGATAATTTCTCCATCTTAAGACCATGATCACGCATTATCGCGTGCGTTTCTGGGTTGGTCAAAGCCTAAGCTACAGTCATTGTTGACATTTCAGACGAGTTCTTCAGTGGATATAAATGTGGATCATGAACGCACCATTATCTGTTTTATTCGGTGTTCAGATAATTGCTACCCTCAAAAAAAGTATAATAGGATAAAAAACTGAGGTGTAAGGCTCGTTGCCGGACAAATGGGCAATATGTCAAGAATTGAATTTCATGTTTGCACTGGCATAATTGTGAGCCCAATAACTACTTTTTATCCATCACCACATCCCTCGAAATTATCGAAGTCATAGATATTTTTTTTTTAATTGGCTTCAGGAAAGTGCATGAATCTCCTCTTGAGATCATAATGATCGTCGTCTGAGTGTTTCTTACATTATATATGTAATTTGTAAAATGTCTGTCTCCAATTCAGGCATCACCATGTATAGTTATTTCTTCATGCAGAAGTTCTGATGATTGTACAGTTAAGGAAGCCCCCTAGTTATCATGACGCATAATTAGAATTATTTTAGTACCAAGCCATGCTGACGCGAAAAACTCGGAGCGCTAGTGCGAAGACATGGCCGATCTTTGGGAGTTGACCGCCGTTATTATTTTTAAAACGATAATATTATATCTACCGGACTATATATATATATATATATTACATTATATATATACATGTATATGTATATATATAACAAATCCAGAAGTAGTCTGGTAGATATATTATGAAATTCTAACAAAAGTCCTAACGAAAGATTTCTTAACGGTCTGCGGCCCAACTGGATGTGGTTAGTAACAGACAAAAAGTCTACCAAGATCTGAGATCCGGAAGTGTGTTAAAACTAGGTCAGATCAACAATAACCACCGTCAACCTTGAATATCCAATAATGCAGTCGTAGTTTTCGTAATAACAGGTTAAAATAATAAATTTGATGTATAGACTGCGATTTTTAGAGTCAAGGGACTGAACTGCAGCAATAAAAATACTATATGATCCCTGTGGATGATTCAGTCCAATATGGCAAGAAAACGTCCTAAGTTTACATATAGTTCAAGCTGTGGGCTCTTTAATATCGCAGTTAGAGCTTTCAAATTTCTCAAAAACTGTCGAAAGGTGTATTTTACCTATTGTTATGCTCGTATATACTGCATGCCAAAACTTAAGATCTGACCGCAAAAGAAAATTGGCCCTACGCTGTCAACTTGGATATGAACCCATCGAATTAGGCAACAGATAAGGATGATTCTGGAGTCCACATGTTGGTTCTTTCTTAAATTACAATATCAATGAAGATGTTTTTGAGGATATAGTTTTTATACTCTTTACTTGGCATGCTAGTTAAACGATTACTCCAAAGCATGTATATTTCTTACCGATAAAGTTGGGATTGAAGTGATTAGGTGTGAGAGTAAGAGTCAAATATGATCACATTAATTTTCTATGTATTTATAGTGTACTGAATACGGAAATACTGTTTATCACCCCAAACTATTCAATTATTCTTATTCTTCTGTACTTAGAGCCCGTTTGATTGTCTGCAATGAATCGTTCCGCATGGTAGCTAATGGCGTCACTGTACCGAATAATCTCGTTATGGTATTGTGGAATAAATAAATAACATGTATTTATAGCAGTGTACTTCTATATTATCTCCTCAGCTTGTTCCATTAATCATATTCATCCTGAGCTTGTTGACGGTACTAGAACATCTCGGAGCCTTACACGCAATTTTGAAGGTGGTAGGTAGGTTCTTGGCATATGCAACTGGCGTCTCCCCAGCTGAAGCTCTTAATGCCTCCGCCAACATCTTTTTAGGACCAGTAAGTAGCCATAGTTACTTTAGGATTAGAAAAGCAAATGTGCTAAAAATATAGAGAAACAACGAGCATGGATCATTTCAGAAAATGAAAGTGCTACATATAATGGGAGTGAATGAAAATGTTTTAAGTTTCATTCACTAGTGTATCAGTCATTTCGAGATCCACAATAAGACCATCATAGTGACGAAGATGCGCACGCAAGGTATTGAACTGAAGCTCTCACCTTTGCTCAGTCCGACACGGCAATTAAAAAAAGAATTTAATACATCGTTAAGTTCTGCACATGGTGTTATATTTTCCTACCTAGACTTAATAAGATTATGTCTGTATATTATATTTTTTAACCGACATTTACAGTCAACAACATTTTAAATCAACGTGGTCCGAAAATACTGATTTCCTCCTACTCTTCGAAAGTTAGAGTAAGCTTTGCTGATAGACAGCCAAGTCATAGTTGAGTAATCCTTTCGAAATATCAGCTGTTCTTCTACTATAATCACAGTAGTTACTTAGGCGAGCATTCAAAGTAGCTATAAATAATATCTTCAAGCAGCTAAGCAGAGTGACTGGCCTATAAGTATCTAAATCATATTTACTTTCCGTATTTTTATAAACAGATTTAATAACTCCTACTGTCTACGACTCTGGTACTTTGTCGCAGGAGTACACTGCATTAAAAAGAGTCCATAAACACAAATCATTTGATCCTTAGTCGATTTATAACTTCATTAAAAATATCATCAGTATAATCTTGACCATGCGGTCCGTAGCAAATATACATATTAAGGAACTTCACAAAGTTTAGGAAAAGGTTTCCCTCTGCGCATGTACTTTATTTGAATACTTTAGTGCGACTTAGAACTCGTGAGACAATGTTTTTGCAAATATCTCGTAAACGGTTGAACTCACAGGTGTCAAATTTTGTATGGCCTCCTATCTCAGTTTGTCTACTGAGAAATTTTTTTTTTTTTTTGGGGGGGGGGGGGGGNGGGGGGGGAGTTCTGGTGCACAAGAAACGAAAAAAAAAAAGGGTTTTTTTTCCTAAAACTGTGTAAAATGTGCTCTTTCCATTGGGGATCGATCAAATTGCCATAATCGTCACAACACAACAATCAATGACGTGTCTTCTGTTTACACACAAACATGCACATCATTTGATTTGTTAACTCGGAATTTTTAGTGTCTTTTTAGGCCTTTACATGTTGAGCAGTGTATACCTAACGTCGAACAGTAACGTTGTTACTTATTTTGAGCTGCACTGCTTTCCGGTTGACAACGTTGCGGCCGTATGATGATGGCGTAAAATCGCTGATACTGAATATTGTAAAACGCAAAGAGAGAGAGGCAAATAAGGCAGCGCTCTTTGCATCCATTTCCAACCCCGTAAAATGAAACACCTGCTGACACCATTCGAAGATGGAAAATAAGAAGAAAGGCTGAACTGCAACACGACCAGAGGCAGAAAGAGTCAGCTCGATGCCTTTGGTCTTGATGTCTTTCAGTCGTTGTTGTTCATTTTCATCTTCATCACCGTCATCCTCTTCTGAACTGAATGAATAATGGAAATACAGTTGGTTTGTTGGTTTTTTTTTTGTTTATTCCTTTCTCATTCTTGTCGTTTGTCGGAATAGTCATGGTTGTTGCTAATGTCATCAATTCCTCTTGTTTGTTCTCACTATCTAATTTCAATAGTCCACCATAGAGACACCCTAGAAATTCTTAAGTATATCCACCACAGTACAAAATTTAGGAGGAGGACGCAGGAACCTTGCGACCGACCTTCTCAAGCAGTTTCAACTTGACACTTTGACATATTTAGTAAAAACTTAATTTGAAGCTAGCAATAATAGGCCTACATTTAATTGTATGGAACACAATACTACATGTTAATGGGAGATTTTAGTTCCCATATTAAAATCCACTGTGACGTTGTAAGTTCAGACCCTGACAATATTGTCATAACAGCCAAGTGTGTAGAAAGTGATTAGCTGATTACTGAAGACTGAGAAGTTACCGCTAGTTGAAAAAAGCTAAATACACGCGCAAAAGGAAAACCTTTCTTGCAACTTGGAAATCTCTTAACATGTATATCTGTAACGGACGATAATGGTCGTGATATTTGCAATGAATTTATAAATCCTATAAGGACCAAATGATCTGTGTCCATGAATTTTTGAGGCAGTGTGCTCCTGAGACAGAGTGCCAGTGTCGTGGATAGTAGGGGTTATTAAACCTATTTATTAACAGAAGGAAAATACATTATGATTCAGATAAATATAGACTAATCATTCTGCTCAGCTGTCTCAATAAATTATTTACAGCTATTCTGAATGCTCGCTTTAAGTAGATGTTGTGATAGCAACAACATCATAGGAGAAGAACAACAGGTATTTCGAGATGGTTATTCAACAGTGTAGTGACTTTTTATCTGCATTTTGTAGCGTTTATTGATTTCATCTGTATCTTCCAACCACACATTTGAAAACTATCGCCGTAAACATCAGTAGAAAATATGTATAAGCTTATTAAGTCAATGTACGAAAATATAAAGCCATATGTAGAACTTCAAAATGTATATATCATAATTAATAGACTCTATTATTTGCATTATTTGTATAGGTACGTACGTAGATAAAGGCGTACTCGCCGACTTAAATAATTTGACATGAACCAGATCTATATTGAAAGTGAAAACTACGAAAGATTTTGACTCGACTAACATGAACACCCTATTCTGCAAATGAGGTTAACGCTGCTGAGAAGTGAATTTCATGAGACATACTACTACTGACAGTAGACTAGATATACATAATCCCATGTCAACGAGAGATAGACAGACATCTCGGTATATAATACCTAACGCACGAAAACGCACCACAGACGAACGCTTTGGACGTCATAAAAAGGATGAAAAAAGTTGGACCGCGGCGGCCGATTGGAATTTCCCCATCCCGAAATAAAAGTGATTAAAAATTGAAATATATAATATGTCCCCAATTTTTCATGACTAAAACACGGGCAAAACATTACAGGTTTGTGACACCTATTAGAAGGGCAAATCACTCACTGTGTACAACCCCAATTAATCCGCTAATATATAAAATCCCTCTTTTTTGGGGCCCTGCCAGTCAGTGTTAGGCTATAAAAATATGTAAAATGACCAGTGATCTAAATAAAGCATTAAGTTTTAAAGTTTCCGGTACAATTTGAGCCTTCTAGACAGGGCCGTCTTACCCGCAGGGCACTATGGGCAGTAGCCCAGGGCCCCGGGCTCTGGGGGGCCCCGGGCTCTATGAGCCCCCGGGCCTTGAGAGGTCCCCTAGAGAGAGAGAGAGAAAGAGAGAGGGAAAAATTTGCATTAGAACATTATGTTGAGGAAGAGAGAGAGAGAGAGAGAGAGAGAGAGAGAGAGAGAGAGAGAGAAGGACTTAACCTTTTACTTTGTATCAAGAAGGTAAGGGGCCCCGTGGGGCCTGAGTGCCCAGGGCCCCCGAAATACTTAAGACGGCCCTGCTTCTAGATAAAAAAAAATAAAATGTGTAGGCCTATGTATTCGCACGCGGTCAAAACCAGCCAAATGAAAAATTGGGGACCAAATCAGAATTTGAGGTGATCTTTTTCAAAAGACATTTGTGAAAAATTTTGGGCGTTGATCCCCTCATTCTTCCCGTTAATAGATCGGGCAAAAGAAGTACTTTAACCTCCATGGAAGAAATTTCCCCAAATCACAGTGGTATATATATGTAGAATACACAAAATGTTAATAGGGCCAAAAAAGAAAAAAACAATAGGTGTCAAAGACCTTAACCAGCGGCTATTACCTAGCATGTTTCCACTTAGAAACACAATGTTTACATCATGGCGGTCGAGGGGGTTCATCTAGGCTATCTGGACAGTCTTTTAAACTTCCCCTCCCCATGAAGCCCTCCCCAGCCTTCCCCCCCC
>JAWQUT010000160.1:22299-39082 GCA_033807755.1 Ellobium chinense
CCTTCCCCACCCTTAAGAAAAATCACCACCCCACCCCTTCTCAGCCCACCCTATAGGCTCACATGGTATTGCCAAAGGAATCTGCATTTTCTTTAAATTCTTTTGGGCAGATGCACCAAACTTTTGTTTCTCCAAGTCTTCTTCCCCAATCAATAATACAATCACCCTTTAAGAAATGCCAATATGATCACTTTTAGATTTTAATTTTAAATGTGTGGTTGCAAATGGATTTTATCATTAAGGGTTGCAAATATGGTCAACTAAAAACTACCTGTTCATACCAAGGTGTTTACATGGAAACAATGACCAGCCAAGAGGGGGTCACTTTTCCCTCTTCCCTCCCAATCACCCCCAGGTCACTTCCCTCTGACCATTCCCTACTATTTCCCTTCTAAATAGGCTACCATGGCAAACTTTTAGGGTTGAACTGTTGGTTCATGGGAGCTTTCAAAGTAGCATAGGGTATGTCATCATGAGAATTGGCTACTTTGAGAGGTATCAAACTCTTAATTGGGCCATAAGAATGAACTGACAGATACTGCAGCAACACTGGTACCATTCTGTAGGGAAATGAATGTGCTTGTCAGTTGACAGCTGCATATTTCTCCAGGGAACTAACAAAGACTATCAACACCTCATCCTATTCATCAGTGAGTGAGACTATTGAAAATTTTCTGTGTCCCTCTGCAAATATACCCCACCGCAGAAATAGCATTCTCTGTCATTAAAGAAGCAAGATAGAGACACTTTAACAGTAGAGAATGCATCAATACTGACTACTCAAAACATATGTAGGAAATAATTAAATGTGGGGAGGGGTTAAGGTTTGTGACACCTATTGGAAGGGCAAATCACTCACTGTGTACAACCCAATTAATCCGCTAATATATAAAATCCCTCTTTTTTGGGGCCCTGCCAGACAGTGTTAGGCTATAAAAATATGTAAAATGACCTGTGATCTAAATAAAGCATCCAGTTTTAAAGTTTCAGGTACAATCAATTTGAGCCTTCTAGATAAAAAAATAAGATGTGTAGGCGATTGTATTCGCATGCGGTCAAAACTAGCCAAATGAAAAATTGGGGACCAAATCAGAATTTGAGGTGATCTTTTTCAGGTTACAGACCTGTAATAGGATTGGACCCGTTTTTCCTCTATGGGCTATATTAACATTTTGAGCTGCCCTCTAAACCCAAAGTTTTAGCTTTCACCCAGACCCATACCAGATTGAAGCTCATTATGTGGCCCAAATTTTAAGACTTACCCAACCCTAGCAAGCCCATTGAAATTTTGAGCTTGGTTGCTATTTGTAAAAAGACTCTACATTTTTCACTGGTCAACGCCAAACCCCTCCTCTTCCGCCTGAGCACACCCTTGACGTGGCAGTTCCAGCCCAGAGCTAAATAGTGCCTGGTAAAATAAAGTAAATTGGACACAGTTTCCCATGATATCAAAATTTCCTCCCTGGAGCTCTTATTACTGGAAGCAGGGCATGCCAAAAGAGGTAAATGGGGAGATGAAATATACCCCGTAAGTTTATAGGACCCAAAAGTGAAAGTAGATAGGACCCAAAAGTGAAAGTAGATAGGACCCAAAAGTGAAAGTAGGACCCAAAAGTGAAAGTAGGACCCAAAAGTGAAAGTACAATTACAGGCCTGTAACCTTCAAAAGATATTTGTGAAATATTTTAGGCGTTGACCCGCCAATTTTAAAGTTTCAAATACAATTTGAGCCTTATAGATAAAAAAATAACATGTGTAGGCCTATGTATTCGCACGCGGTCAAAACCAGCCAAATGAAAAATTGGGGACCAAATCAGAATTTGAGGTGATCTTTTTCAAAGGACATTTGTGAAAAATTTTGGGCGTTGACCCCCCTTTTTCTTCCCGTTAAAAGATCGGGCAAAAGAAGTACTTTAACCGCCTTGGAAGAAATGTCCCCAAATCACAGTGGTATATTTAGAAAACCACAAAATGTTAATAGGGCCAAAAGAAGAAAAAACAGTAGGTGTCAAAGACTTCTAACCGGAAGGGAAGTAACCTAATAAATATCAATATATAGAGAACCTAACGTTACTTCTCTGGAAAGAAAGAATTACCCACCTTTAGGGTAGGATGTCACACAATATCGACGCATTATTAACAAACTCTCAGTAAAACCGTTGCTGTGTTACTTTTCACATCCAAACCTGCTATCAACAGTAATGCAACTGTAGAAGAACCGTTTTTCTATTGGTCTATCAAACGCTTATGCAGTCCAGTAACTAACTGTACTTTTATGTAGTTTTCTATGACATATAGCCTTATTTACACTTCGATATGGGCCTATATAGTGAAAACTTCAACGCACCCTTTGTAGCACCAGGGTTGCCACTATGATTTTTTTGCACCAGGGTTGCCACTTTGATTTTTTGCCATTTCACTAGCAAGCAAGGCCACATTTACCTAGGTTTCATTAGACCCTCGCAAACTGTATACTGAAACAATACTGATTTAAATACAAGTATTAGAGGAACAGATAAATTACTGTGAAGTATTTAATGAATACACAACAACAACCAAAGAAAAAAAGAAGGACAAAAAAGAAAACCGTTCGCATCATACCGAAACCACAAGAGCCAGATCTATTTTTAGATTAAGGGAATTTTTATTTCTTAAAAATGGTTTTCTGAATCTAAGCTTGAAAAGTGCGTAAAATGGCCCGGTCTGTTTGTGCGTTTGGTAATAGTTTAGCTAAGTTTAGGCAATTATTTAATAGTTTTTTATGTAACTTTTTTTTTCATTTATATAAATCAGTGTTTAATAGTATCATTTGCCTACCTGCCTGATAAAGCCAAAGTCCCAATGTGTATACTAGGAATCTATATAGCAATCTAGCATACCTTTCAGCCACTGTTTAGGGAGATAGACAATTCCATTTTCATAGAAATTGTGGCAAAAAAAAAAAAAAGGGAAGGGATTGCATCAACTACCATATTTGAATTAATTAGTCATCTGTTAATTTTCTTTTAAAGTAAATTAGAACTTCAAACTATGTGTCAGAGTGAGGACACCCACCCTATCAATCCATGCCAGACCACGTGTTGCCACAGACCTACAACCTTGTCCGTCGTTATTGCAAGGGATGTTTAAACTGAAACAAAACTGTTTCGAAAGGGAGAAAACAGAGGTGTCAACATTTCTATTAACTAGCTGAATTAGGGGATCAACTTTTATCATAATTTGTTATATATTCTTTTGCTGTGTGAGCAGTGGAGAAAGTTTGTGCAGTCAGTTGCAAGGCTTCAGTGTTTATATTTTTTACAAATAATCCATTATGATTGTTTGCATACAGTAAATCTACAAAGGACAAGATGGCAACCAGAAACTTCTGCAAACAGCGGGTGTTCCCATTCATGCCGAAGATCACCTCTAGATCTAGGAGTGTTGTCTCCGTCTTTAGCAATCACCGGTTCAATCTGACAAAACCAGTGATTGACCGAATATCAGCGTTATTAATTTTACTGGCATTTGAACAGAAATAATTCAGCTTAATTTGTCCTCCGGGCAAGAAAAGCTTCGAGGCACATATGGAGGGGAGTGTTGAAATTGTTACAATGTCGAAATTCTGACACCTTACTCTAGCCAACTGCGATGCGCCAAATAAAAAGACAGGGGGAAAAATTAATTCTAATGAACCTCTACTCCAAATAAACTTTTGTTATGCGAAAGCACATCGCTTAAAGAGTGAAGGTTTCCCCATTAAACATTTTTGAATTGCTGTTCGATACGAATGGTATCTTTAAATGGATTTAAAAGGAGGAAATGAATGATATCACTCTACTGTGTAAATCTCCAGAATTACATGGTTGTCGCTTGCAAATATTCCCTTTTCCTTGTGATTAAGAGAATATCACACGTAGCTTAAAATTATGTTTGTTTGCTACATAAGAACTATGTTAATAGTTGCATAGTAATACAAATGTAATGGATAAATTATTCCTAAACGAACTTTCTGAAATTGATGGATATAGATAACAAACGTCAGTGAAATTATTGTTTCTCTGGCTCTTCTCCTCTAACTGCCTGCCCCTCCTCGACCAGTTCTGCTGAACTGAGTTCAAAGTGTTATCATGTTATAAGCAAAACAAATACAATGCTATCTTTCCCTACTGATACGCTGTTGTCAGGCGTAGGTGAACTTGGTTTTCATGACTTGTAACGTTTTGCCCGTGTTTTAGTCTTAAAAAATTGGGGACATATTGTATATTTCAATTTTTAATCACTTTTATTTCGGGATGGGGAAATTCCAATGGGCCGCCGCGGTCCAACTTTTTTCATCCTTTTTATGGCGTCCAAGGCGTTCGTCTGTGATGCGCCTCGGTGCGTTATGTTTTATATAACGAGATGTCTGTCTATCTCTCATTGACAAGGGATTACGTCTAATCTGCTGCTGCTGTCAGTAGTATCTGTGTTATGAAATTCACTTCTCAGCAGCGTTGATCCCATTTGCAGAATAGGGTGTTAGTCTAGTCAAAATCTTCGTAGTTTTCAATTTCAATCTAGATCTGGTTCATGTCAAATTATCTAAGTCGGTGAGTACGCCTTTATCTGTATATACAAATAAAGAAAATAATATTGTCTATTAATTATAATATATACATTTTGAAGTTCCACATATGGCTTTATATTTTCGTACATTGACTTAATAAAATTATACATATGGCGATAGCTTTCAAATGTGTGGTTGGAAGATACAAATGAAATCAACAAACGTTGCAAAAACTGATTTCATCCTACTCTTCAAGAGTTCGAATAAGTTATGCAGATAAATAGTCAATAAACTGTTGAATAACCATCTCGAAATACCAGCTGTTCTTCTCCTATGATGTTGTTGCCATCACAATAATAAAATACTGAACATTGGTTCAGACTAGATCAATGACAAACAAAACCCAAAAAACAACAACAAAAATACTAGTAACAACTTTCCCGCAGCCAGAAATCACGGGATCTATTCCCCAGACCTCTACTAGTGGCTTTTAGAAAGGCCCCCAATCTGGCTAGCCAACTGACCAGATCCCGCCTAACCAGGGCTGTTCATACCCCTATCAACCCTGGTACCCATCCCTATGGTCTCAGCGACTGCCCCACCTGCCCTCATATTTGTTCCTCCCCCCATCTGACTACCGACCCTTATTCCTTCAACATAAAAAGACATTTTTCTTGCACCTCCACTGACATTATCTACTGCCAAAAATTGTACATCGGGGAAACGGGACGTAGTCTCGATATCCGCTTCAGGCTTCAGGGAGCATCAAGCCGACCTCAGACTCTGCCGTGCCAAACCTGTGGCTAGGCATTTTCCCCTCCCCAGTCATTCCTTGGCCAGCATGCGGGTCCGAAGGCTCTGGAGCAACCATGGCGACCCTTTGGACAGGTTGTCCATGGAGAAAAGCTTTATAGAGCGCTTTGGCACCGTCACGCTCCACGGAATATGACCCTCCTACTATCTCTCGCAGCTAGGATTGTCCTGTCCCCCCTATATATAGACCCTTTTCACTCTTTTTATTCACCTGACCTCCTGACGAAGACCTGATGGTCGAAATTTTGAGGCATTTTACTTCATTTTTTAATATACTGTAATAAACATTTTATTTATTTACTTTTTTTTACGGGAACTAACCTTATTTAATACACTAGCAACAACTATTAAAATTATAGCCAAAATACTTCTTAAAGGGACAGTGATAGTTATTTGATTCACAGACTGATAAGTCTACATTATTTTTCATAAAATTCGAACCACGTATCTTTTTTCCTTTCGCGAGAAAACAGTGTCTGAGAAAAAACCGCTTGACTGTCAGGATTTCCAGCCTGCGCGCCACTACTAACCATGCTGCATAACGTCAATACGCGAGATGGGTTTGCAGATGATTGATTGGTCCAGACGGTTTGCGCATACGTCTGCACCATTGGTCTGCTGAATTATGCTGTCATAAACATCGGTAACAATAAAATTCAGACATACCCCAAAACTAATTCCTCACCCCCCTCCACAAAAAAAAAAAAAANNNNAAAAAAAAAAAAAATGAACTACATGTAAATAAACTTGGGCAGATTGTCCGTCGGCAAAGTGTCCGTTCGGCCAAATGTCTGTTGGCAAAATATCCATTTGCAACTCCCATGATTTTTTTTACCCATTTTACGGAAGTGCCTCTAGACGTCTTCGATGCGAGCTTTTTTTTTTTCTGACCACTTGAGAGTTCTAACTACAGTCCATCCAAAAATACTTTTTTTCTTTAATATCACTTACTTAGATCAATCTTGATCAAATTTTGCAGAGCCTTCTCTTTCAATTTACTTTAAATAGGAATTTTTTTCTTTTTTGACGTTGATAGAGTTTGAAAAAAGAAAAAGTTTTCTTCATAAAGTCATACATAAAAACTCGGGTAAAACGAAATGTTGTAAATAAGACTGTTTACAGCTTCATGTGCTGACTTGAATCTTTCTTTGACGCAAAAAGTCTTGATGTGGATAAACGCAATGCATCTTTCAAGCGAAATGTAATACTGTTCTCCAAAAATAACTGTTTGTCACTTCGTGTTTTAGTCAATAATTTTTAATTCATTTACAACGCGCCGTATAATACTTCAATTTTCAGTTCACCTTAGATGCACTGTTTTCTTTTTAATCTTTGAAAACAACAACAACTACCTCAAAACTTAAAATGGCAAAATTCCAGGATGGTCGTATACCGCTGTACGTTGCTACGCAAACAAGTGCAAGTGACGTGAGCTTTGTAAAATGGTATACGGTGCGCCATCTGTTGGTGGCTTGAAAAAAAAACATTGCATTTATCAGAATTATTTGGATTTGCTCTTATGCGAACCTAGTTTACAGCTTCTAGGGGATTTCGTAGACGCAAACATTCTTAATGTGGATAAGTGCAATGCCTGTTTCAAATATGGGTTTAACTTCATACGATTTAAGAAAGGAGGTGTTCATGTGCTTTAGTCCTCTTCAACTTTTCTGACATGGCTGGCTGCATTATTCGGTCATCCGGCGATGTAAAAAGTTAAAATCTGTGTTGGAATGGGCACTCACAACATCACTCCTCCACCGGGCCCAGATAAGTTCTAAAGGATTAAAGTCAGACTGGTACAGGATAGGCCTGGGGACCTCTTGGCCGTCCTCTCCAGTGACACAGTAGTTTTATAAAACATGCATGTATTTATTATGAATCTATTCACTAAAGCATGCAATTCCCCTTTCCTAAATCGCTTGAACAAGATACGGACTATTCCTAAACCAGTTTTGCTCATCAGCATTTGTGCTGGATTATATTGGAACCTTGAGGTCCAAGTGTTTCTTATAGTGGTGGGAATGATTGTCCATGATGACCGTTCAATTTTGAGACGGGGCAGCGGATAAGGAACTAACTAGTCAACGAATATTTCAATGTTCCTAATATACTGGCCGCCAAAATAACACGACGTGAAGACATTGTCACAGACGTCCATAAAACTCATGCTTTTGCCCCGAATATGGACATCAGTGATTCTTTGGCCGGTGCGAAGTCGCATTTCTCTGGCGGCATTTGTGCCTTGTAATGCCCACTATGTCCTTTCCTTCGTCCAGTTTGTTACAAATTCTCTGCAAAGGAGCAGTAGATCTAACACCTTTGGCACGCCAGTTTCCAGCAGATTCTAATAGGAAACCAACATTGAAATGAGACGTCATGATCAAGAAACAAGGTCATCAATTCAATTCAGTTCAATTCAATTCAATTCAATTCAATTCAATTCAATTCAATTTCTGTTCCAGTGCTTAGAACGTCCGCTTTTGCGACGTCATGCCCAGAGAACAGGTGGCATCGGAAGAAATTGTCCTTCTTAACTTGTGATCACGATTTGCTTCGGACTTCCGACTGGTCAGACTTCTGTTAAAATCTATGCAGTATAACACCTCATTTGAAACATGCATTGCATTTATTCACAGGAAGCGTGTTTGAGTCTACGAAAACTTTGTGTCGGAACGCCACACTCCATAAAGCTGTAAATAAGCTAATATTCACCATTTCGCTGCTGCCGAGTTTTTTTGGTTTTTTTAATGTAATTTTATGAAGAAAACGTTTTTATTTCAAAGTCTGTCAATGTCAAAAAATAGTTTCTAGATTAATCAAAGCAAACCGGACATAGTGTATTTAAAAAAAGAAACACCCGAAAACCGTGTATTGTTGGACGAACTATAATAAATAAAAGTTTATTATCAACCAGCACATTACGTGGCATTGCCTCGTTACATTAATCTAAGTGCATCTAAAGCGGTTGTTGCAGATTGTTTTTGTGTTCGTTGGTTTTCACAAGTTTTCAGCAATACAATTTCTTCGTTCAGCATTCATACTGTACAGCTATTGCCTACAGTATTAAAATTTGAGAAAATTGCCCTTTATCGTTAATGTCATAGTTAAGCAGCGACGCAGTGGCGATATGAAATATTTATATCTACCTAAGGCAAATTAGTAAAGAAGCCTATACAGAATTCGGAAACTATCTGTCCATTAGAAAAAAGGGTTATTAAGAAGAAACATTGTTCAGTAACATGTATTTTTAAAGAACTACAGTACATCGCTACTTTTTAGGTCAGTTTTGGCTAATTGTACGAGGGGTGTATGAAAAGTTTTGAGTCTCCAAGAAACTAAGGCAGACAGATAATTTTTAACACTTGTATTCTTCAACATAATCTCCACTAAGAGCAACACACTTGTTCCAGCGGTGCTGAAGTGCCATTATCCCTCTTGAAAAGAACTCTTCAGGTTGGGACCCCAGGAACCCCTCCCGAGCTTCCATGACCTAGTCGTCGGTAGCAAAATGCTGGCCAGCTAAAACTTTTTCATCTCAGGGAACAGATGGAAGTCAAAGGGTGCAAGAACTGGGGAATAGGGTGAGTGTGGGACAACTTCAAACCCACAGTCACGAATTGTTGCCATGGCAACGACTGAGATATGGGCAGTTTCTTGATGAAAGAGGACCCCTCTGGTGAGCATTCCCTATCTTTTGTCTCTGATATTTTCTCGTAGATGCTTCAGAAGATATGAGTTATATGCTCCTGTGACTTTGTGACCGTTTTCAAAGAAATCTAGGAACACCATACCTTGGGAATCCCCCAAAACGGATGCCATCACCTTACCAGCTGATTTTGTGACCTTGGCCTTCTTTGAGGTAGGAGATGAAGCATGTTTCTATTGTCTTGACTATTCTTGCGTTTCAGGCTGGTAGTAATGAACCCAGCATTTATCCGTAGTAATGAAATGAGCAAGGAATCAGCTTCAAACAGTTCCAGATTGTTCCTTGACATGTCACATCTGGTGTGCTTCTGTCCAGGAGGCACCCATCGAGCTGAAACCTTGGAGAAGCCAAGCCTGTTCCTAAGAATGTTGTCTGCCCGCAGCTGAGATGTCTAATTTGTGTATTATCTGTCGACATGATAACCGACGATCTTGCATGATCATGTCAAAGGCAAGGTCAAGGTTTTCTTCAGTGGTGGCTGTGGATGGTCTCCTGGACGTTGGCTCATCTTCAACACTCTTCCCGCCACGCTTGAATTCGCACACCCAGCGTTTGACTGTGGCATATAAAGGAGTACTGTCTGCTAAAGTATTCACCATATTGATGGATTTCTGATAGTGACATGCCTTTTAAATGAAAGTACTTGATGACAGAGCGGCATTAAATTTTCTCCATTTTCTGTAAAAGTCTTACCCTACTTCACTTCTATAATTTGCAGGAAAAAAAGAAAAAAAGAGTTAGCGTCATGAACACGCAAAATAGTACTTAAGATATGGGGTAGATTTACAAGAGCACACTTTTGCCTGCCTAGAAATTCACTTCTGGGTAAGGCTCAAAACTTTTCATACGTCCCTCGTATTTTCAGTGCCAATACACAGAACCATATGCCGATGACGTTAACATGTTGTCCCATCACAGTTAGATTCCGTGATGATTATCCGACCTTTCCTGAAAGATCTGACTCCTTCCCAACTTCACTGCCTCATGGCCAATGGGATGTCTACCGTGACGGGCAGCATCATGGGCCTTTTTGTCAGTCTTGGGGTAAGAAATGGCACTTATCTACTCTGACCACGTAGGAAATACATCTGTGGGGTAAGGGACATGTTAAGTGCAGTTATCACAAATTCGATTCCTTCCAGGATATTAGTATTAGATTAGCCTAAGGAGACGAATCCAATGTTATTCCAGGTAGGTGAGCATTAGGCTCAGCACTTTCTTGGCCATGAACCTCAGGTGTTCCCAAGAGAAGGATAGATTCTGCCTTATTATATTTAGAAAGATAAGATAAGATAAGAATGACTTTATTATCCTTAGAAAGGAAAATTGCCTTGGCTGTGGTACATGAGAGTAAATAATAAATAATCAAATAGTCTAAACATAGTAGTACATAACTCATTACAATACAATACTCAGACTAACTCACATTCATGCATACTGCCATACGATTCATAAATCAGGTTACAAACTAATCACAATAATAATCACTTGTTCACTTCACATGTTAGTCTCAGACCCCCTCCTCCCTCCCCCACCACTTCTGGCCATTCTCACTGTGAGTTTACAGTGCAGTGTGCCCTTTAGTGTGCCCTTTTTTTTTTTTAAGATCTACTGTGACGGAGAGTCCCTAATCACTCTATTTCTATATCTGTTTCGCAACACAGGGACAAAAGTCTGCCGCTTCGAACTGATGTTTTATATTTATTAAATAGAGGATGTTCAATATCAGAGAGAATTTTATTTACTTTGCCGATAGTCGCTTTCAAATACAGCTGATTAATAGATGGCAATGTGACATGCATTATTTTTCCAGCTTTTTTAACAATGCGATTTATTTTGTTTTTATCCCTGTTTGTGATGTTACCGGCCCAGCATGTAATTCCAAACGTAAAAATGCTATGGAGGGTTGAAGTATAGAATAACTGAATGATTTCATTTTGTATGTTAAAATGTCTGAGCCTGCGTATGAAATACATTCTTTGATTTGCTTTTTTATTAATCTCTTCAATATGTTGGTGCCACGAGAGTTTATTATCAATAGTTACGCCTAGATATTTATATTTAGTTACGATTTCCACGTCTTGGTTATATATTGTCAGAGGGGTTATGGGACTCTTCTTCACCTGAAAGTCAATTACCATTTCCTTGGTGTTACTTACATACAAAAGGAGGAAATTGTCCTCACACCATTTGGTGAACTTCATAATCTGGTTAAAATATTGTTCTTCATTGTCTGATATCAGACTGATAATGGATGTATCATCTGCAAATTTTATCATTTGAATGTTATCAAAACAACTCCGACAATCATTGGTATAGGTGGTATACATAACAGGGGAGATGATAAAGTCATGACAAATGGAATGCTTTCTGTGGAAAGACTTTTGAATTCAATATAGTTATATTTGGCTGAGCTGCCTATACCCCCCATCAGCCTTAGTTATCAGGATAGATACTAAACTTAAGCAGACATAGATGCAATTGGACAGAAAAACGACCGACAGCAATGAAATAGTCACAGGTCATTTCCAGTTCCAAAATCTGTGACAAGTTCACAAGACATTCAGCAACAAACGCAGACGCAGAACTGGACATAGGAATGCAAAACTATTTCAATGGTATTAGGTATACAAAATTATTTCAATGGTTTATAAAACTGCACGAATTCATGAAGGTTAATGCATGGAACAATTTTATCATACCCAATTTACCTGGATATCTCTATTATTCTAGACAAAGCACCCGGAAATTTGCGGGGATATTTATGCTAATCAAGGAACCAAACCATATCTACACATATTTACGCTGCTCCTTTTTTAAACAATAATTATTGTGCTCAACGCACCATTGTATAAAAAGAGAACGATTAAGCTGAGGAAAAAAAAAATAACACCCCAAATGATTTTTCTTGACGCAGCTTGTATAAATAACCCGCCAAATTTGAAGAATTTGGCCTCATAATGCCGATTGGCGGAAAACACCACAATAGTCGTGACGGCATCCGACTGGACGTCTATTTAAAACATGGAACAGGTCATTGGGATATATGCGTGCAAATCGCAAATCAACAACATGACAACAACAACAATAACCACAACAACAACAACAACAACAACAGCAACAAGAACAACAACAACAGGAAATCATCGATGAGTTACAAACTAATCTAACTAAAACTATAAATTTCAGTGTAAAGTCTAAACAGGCAGTTTTGCCAACTATGAAGTCACTTTCTCAGTTAACATCTACAAGCACAAGAGCATGGCCGCACAGGTACCTTCTCTTGCAGCTATTCCAGGTGCCGTAAATTTGCACTTGCATTATACGGAGTTCAAGACACGATGATGGGAGAGTATGAAATATCTTCCATAAAAAAGACAGTTCACCATCTGTGGCATTTTGCTAACTACAGTCTGTTGGACTGGGTAAAGAGTAGTGTTCCGTACTTAGGTTTGATAGTGCACACATGTGCTCATGCAGCCTCTGCTTAGTGGAAGTGAATACGAATTACTTTTCCTAACCATATCAACCTTTAGGTTATCTCTTAATGTTCTTGGGAACTGGCTGTCATTAACTGGCTGTCTATAATGAACAGTTCGGCACTTTACACAACTTCCTAATCAACTAAGTGTTGCGACATCCAACATCAGCAGAAAATATCGAGTTCCTGACAAAACTTGTGCAAAATTGTTCTTGATTAAATTTATACCCTGACTTGGGTAGACCGGTGGAAAGGCAGGGAGGGCGCAGACCAGGCGGGGTGACTATTTCCACGTGCCAGTGAACTCTGGTATCAGTAGGTGATCCCACACAGGCCAAACGAAGTGTAGTTCTTGGTGAGGCGAAGAAAGGAGTTGGCTCTCGTGACGATAGTTTCCTGAACCTTCAAACGATATTCACTACAAAAGGACGCCGCCCTCCCTGCTGCTATCGATTTTGAAGTTTTATGTGCATACTACTCCCTTCTTCGTCTCGTTGTTCAGCATAGCAAGGGACACTACTCCAGCAATTCCCCGGCAACGGTTCAACTGCAGTCATTTCTCACCGTCCCACATTCTTCCTTGCTTTTCCATTGCCTTGACCTCAGGGCAACCGCACGTTTGCTTAACTCGTATCTCTCAGACGTGGAACGATCCCCCATCCTTTCTTAAAGCCTTCTTGAGACATCCTACCGACAACTCCAAGTGTAGACCGCGACCGGTGGAAAGGTAGGAAAGGCGACGTCTTTTTCTAGTGAATATCGTTTGAAGGTTCAGCAAACTGTTGTCACGAGAGCCAATTCCTTTCTTCGCCTCACCAAATACTCCACTTTGTTCGGCCTATGTGGGATCGCCTATTGCTACCGGAGTTCACTGGACCGTGGAGAAAGTCACCCCGCCTCGTCTGTGCCCTCCCTACCTTTCCACCGGTCTACACGTGTGCTATCACATCCTGTAGCATCATGATATACTGGAAGGAGGGTCTTGAGTTCCCACGTAATTTCTTGACAAAATACAAAAATAGGCAAGAACTTTAGGCAGTCTCTTACATATACAACGTCAATATTTCTTTCCACAATGAAGAGATTCTATTTCTACTGAAGGAGTTACATCCCTGGAAATTATCATGTCCCCTTAGTGCGGATAGTACGGCCTAGCCAAAGTGCTTTTCACTCAGCAGTGATGTTTTAAGTGAAATTGGACCATTCGATGCTTTGATGTGATAGCAACTGGTAGCCTTTCTAAAGAAAATGAGTAATGGACTAGACAGACAATAAATAATAATGCCAGTTATACTTTGAACTTGCTCTGCAGGACTGTCGGTATTGTTGCGTTAATCACCTCTCACACATCTAAATATGGTTTCTCTGTCATAAATATGACACAGGCGTTTTTAATTATGTAAGAAAAACAGCAGTGAGTACCAAAAAAAAAATGTTCAGTGCAGTGAATAGGAAAAAAAAACAACAACAACGAAGGACCTGCATAGTGATCATTACATCTTTCATGCCAGGTACACTAACGCAATAAATACAGCACTTTTCTTCGTCTCCTACCTTGGCTGTATTTAATGTCCCGTAGTGTGCTGGGCCTATGCGGAGCCGGCGCACATAATGTAGCATCACTCGCCCCAATAACGCTGCGACGTCATAACAGATGAATTTGATACGGCACAAATTGTCGCCTGGCGACACCCTATTTTGCGCCCGTTGAGACCTAGAGCACCAGTTTTTGTGTCCAAAAAAACCACAAAAAATTTAATATTTTTTTTGCCCAAATTTTGACTAATGTCCTAAAATTTTATGACATAACATGTGATCAAATCATTTTTTCCTCAGTAGTCAGCGCGTGACTGACCATCTACCACAATTTTTTGACACCCGATTGTACGCTCGTGAGACCTGTGAGACCCAGACTCCTGACTCCAGATATAGGATTTCATTTACTCACCCTATTTTGAGCCCGTGAGACCTGTGAGACCCACACTTCTCAAGTAGAGAAAAACTTCACACCCCTGATTTGTTCCTCGTGAGGTCTGTGAGACCCAGACTTCTCAGAGATTGATTGATTGATTGATTGACTGATTAAACTTTATTTGGTAATGGAGCAAAATAGGCACTGTTTACATTTTGGTCGTTAAAAAAAAAATGTGCAAGAATACAAACTGGGAACCAAAAAAAAACTCAGCGAAAGCAAAGAGATTTCACCGGCTGGTCAAGAAGTGCTGCTAATCAAGGTCTCCATTTGATTTGTGGTACTTTCATTTATTGGGGTTTAATGTGATGCGGAACAAAAATAACACACTAGTAAAACGAGACACTATTCTATAGTATTTAATGAGATTCATTATTATCAAGGGCCTCTTTCTTTTGACAGTAATTAACACTGTTGCTGACAAGTGACATGCCTTCAGTCACAAGTTTATGACCACTTTTATTATTCGCTCAGTTTAGAAATGAATCCACACTTACAGAAAGCCACATGAACAGTCTCGTCACACACATACCTCCATTCACAAGCACAGTGCTGGTGTTGCCAGGTTGCCTTTTTTTATAGTGCAATGTAGCTGGTTCCCAAAACCTTTGGTTGGGGAAAGCACCTTGGGGTAGATTTATTGTTTCTATAAAAAGTGGTTTCTGGCTTTATGAAACATACAAACAAACTTATTATTAAATATAAATTCTTCTTGGGATATAACATGAATGACAAAAAGGCTTGAAAAAGTAATTCAGTTGGCTCCCTGTTCTCAAAACCGCCAAGGTTTGACGATAGCATCACCCACATAGGTCTACCTATATGCAAAAAGTTGGGCTCGGCTTCATTGTGTAGACTGGGCCTGAAAATTACTACTATGTGTTACAATATCATACTGTGAACATTGAATGTGACTCTACGAACGAGTATTGAATGTGACTCTACGAACGAGTATTATATCTCTTTCGACTAACACCGCATGCGTGACTATAAGTGACAATCATGTTCAACTATGATCACCCGGTTGAGAAAGTCAGCCTTCGCCCCTTGCAAAGGATACCGACGAGAACAGGACACGGCTTAGAGAAGACATGGAAGGTGTAGGGAGACGACCATGCCGGACGACGTACACCAGCCACAAGACAACCACCAGTCACACTAACTAAAATACTCTCACAGAGGATAGGAAGTGGACGATGATAACCCGACAGAGAAAAAAAGATAGCCTTGACACTTTGCCACTATACACGCTCACACTAACGCTCATTCACAACCCACACGACAAAATAAGAATTACGATAGAAGTCAAAATGTATTAAATTTACAGGACCAGAAGAATATCCAGGTTGACGAAGACAGGACGAAGACGACTACGAGGATAACGACGGATTCTTCTGAGCCCAACGACGACTTCTTAGAGACCCAATCTACGTGGCCACTTCTTGAGGACTACTTCACAATCACGTGTGAATGAGGCTTCCAGTTCCTGCAGACCACTCTGACCAAGGTTACTTGAATTATAATAGACTTACTGGTTCACATCCGGATATCATTGCTTTGCATCTAGTCTTGGGCGAACAGTCCGAAATGCTGTAGGCCTACTAGCTATAATTAATAGTGTTCAAGCTCACAACTCAGTGACTCCTCGGTGGACACACAGTCTTAATCTAGTCTGAGCACCTATTTCTGAAAGGCTACAATAAACAAGAATGATAACCGCAGTTACACAGTCAATCTAGTCTATACTAAAACTTAAAAGATCACATTAATACATAATTCACAATCCCGACACCCGCGACTTCGGCATTACTACTCATCAGAAATGATGTATGAACAAGTCATTTTTAGTTATCTTTATCAAATAGGGAATAGAAAGTCAATTAACATTACGGCCCATGGCCACATTTACATCACTAGTATTACAAAGCCGTACACTGTTAAACAGTATAATTTCATGTAA
Source organism: Ellobium chinense (assembly GCA_033807755.1). Taxonomy (NCBI): domain Eukaryota; kingdom Metazoa; phylum Mollusca; class Gastropoda; order Ellobiida; family Ellobiidae; genus Ellobium; species Ellobium chinense. The sequence goes on from JAWQUT010000160.1 coordinate 38,760, forward strand.
GAATGCACTACACGGTACCTAGACTTACGCTCAGCAGCTCTTCTCACGGCAAAGAAAATTCTGACTGCGGCGTCTAGTCTAGACCTCCATGCTCCCCCCTTATATCTAGGTAACGGAGAGTGCACAATTCAGATTAAAGCGTGCCTTCGTCAGACACAACTCATGGTAAGAGCAGACAAGCAAACTCGCCTCGTCATAGACTGACTGACTGACTGACCGACTGACTGTCTGACTGACTGACTTATTGACTGACTGACTGACTGACTGACTGACTGACTGACTCACTCACTCACTCACTCACTCACTCACTCACTCACTCACTC
>JAWQUT010000160.1:47645-58330 GCA_033807755.1 Ellobium chinense
TTATGTTTCGCTTTCGGGAGATGCCGTCGTTCTGACATTTTCATTGGCTAGCCGATGAGAGTTTGACCTTGTAGAGGAGAAAATTTCCTTTCCAACGGTATGCAACAAGATAAATCTAATTTTATTGCGTATAGACAAAATATGCGATCAAACCAGACAATTTCAGCCTAAATTTATATAATCAGCCAAGAAAACCGAGGGGGTGACCCTAATGAAATGCATTTTTGAGAGGTAAAATGGATTTTTTCACATGCGACCATCAATGCTTTCGATTCACAAGATGTCAAAGTATCTAAAAATAGCAATAACCCAATTTCGGCATTTTTAGCCCAAATCGACGATTTCAGGTGGCCCCCCCCCCCTTAAGGCTGTCTGGTAGGCTTGGGTCCTGCTCGTTTTTTTGGTGCTCGCGAGTAACGAGCCGCTCGCACGAAATATTCGCGAGTAACCAGCCGCTTGTTCGTATTCTCAGTAGGCTATACTTAGGTCTAGTGAACTATCCGCTCGCTGGCACGAGCCGAGCTCGTTGGCAAGAGCGACTCGCTCGCTGCCCGCAGTGTGCACTAGTCTAGGCCTAAGTGAGCTATCCGCTCGCTGACTTGTCGGCACAAACGGCTCGCTCCCTACTCGTTCGTTTTTTTACGAGCAGTCAACATAATTACTGTATACGAGTAGTAGGCCATAACTACTCGTTACTCGCTAGGTATTCGCGAGTAGAGGGAGGTTACTCTGTCAGAAACAATTTAACAATTAATATTTTACTAGCCTGTGCTCTCTACCCTTACTATTTGCTAGGACTGCTCGCTGCTCGCACCAGTACTACTCGCGGCTCGCTCGCCGCGATACTACTCGCGAATAACGAACCTACTCGACTACTGTCTGGCAGTAAGTGCTGTTGTCTAAAGCTTGATTGATTTATACGAACAAGGGAGTAGGTAGCGATATTTTTACTGAGACGGGTATAAACATGTCTTTCGAATGGTTTTGATAGGGCGGATAAGATGGATATCGGACGGAAATTGTTAAGGTCATCAGTAGAATCCTTTTTGTGCAGTGGTATGACTTGCTGATTGTAAAGCTGAGGGAAAAATACTACTGCCGATGCATTGATTATAAATGTATGATAGAGAATCTGTTATTATGGGAGCGGCAAGTTTTAGTAAACGGCTATGTGTATTCCAAGAGAGAAAACCTCGACACCCCCCCCCCCCCCCCCCCCNCCCGATTTGTTTCTCGTGAGGCCTCTCAGACCCAGAGGCTGACGATACTAGCGATGTGCAAGTACACGCTTTCTTTCTATATTTCTCCCTTGCCCTTTTTACTTGCTGAATGTATCCATTACCCGATATGTTATAATCGATACTTTTGGACATAGCATCAACACTACATATGAAGCTGTATGTCTTGCCCAGTGGTCAGTGTGCCCTCGGTCGGTCGTTTGAAGTGGAGTTTAGTAAATAATTATGGCCATTTTTAAGAAATAACACAAGATTTAAAATGGTATACTTTGCCAACATTCTCAAACAAGAATCTCAATTTTAAAACATTTTGGCTCTACTATTATTTTTTTGCCCGAAACCACCCTTCAATCTGCAGGTTTTAGTTAGCCTACTTAATTGATAATAATCTCCTGCCAAAGTCTTTGCAAACTGCAGAAAGCACATTTTTACGAGTAAACACTTCATGTAATTGTAAGTTTCAGTGCCAAAATAAGTTGAAGAATAACTACGAGCAAATAGAGAATTCCAAGTCATTACCATTATTTACACAATTTGCAACAACATGGTTGAAAGGCTAAGAAATTAAGGTCTTTTCCGAAAGTCTTTGCAAACTGCAGCGCGCTGTCTAGAACGCACATTTTTATGAGCGAACACTTCATGTAGCTATAAGTTTAAGAGCCAAAATAACTTGAAAGATAACTCTACGAGCAAACGAGAGAATCTCAAGTCATTAGCATTATACGGTATACAACTTGCAAAAACTTTCTTGAAAGGCTAGGAAAATGAGATTTACTAACCTCTTGCTGCGACAATGAAAAACAGGCAGACCAAAACTGACCAAAACAAGACACCAGCCTTCTTCAGCGAGCTCATTTGGCACGCACGGACTGCTCGCTTTCTTCAAACGACTGACCGTGGGCAAGACATACAACTTTTATATGTAGTGTTGATGCTATGTTCGAAAGTTTCGATTATAATATCGGGTAATCGATACAGTCAGCAAGTAAAACGGGCAAAGAAAAAATATAGGAAGAAAATGTGTACTCGCACATCGCTAGTATCGTCAGCCTCTGGGTCTGAGAGGCCTCATGAGAAACAAATCGGGGGGTGTCGAGATTTTCTCTCTGAGAAGTCTGGGTCTCACAGGCCACACGGGGTACAAACAGGAATAGGAACTAGCAAGATCAAAACAGCGTTAAATGGTTGATCGGTTGGTTGGTTAGTTGGTAGATCAATATGATTGACTGATTAACGGAATGAGTGACTAAATGATTGAACAATCGTTACATCAACTGTTTGTTTGGTCAGTTGATTGACTGACTGACTGATCTAATGACTGACTGACTGATCGGTCCATCCATCCATAGGCCTACATTGATTCATTGTGATCGATAGATTGAATTTGATAGATTGATCTATTTTGATTAATCGATTGATTTTGAACGCTCGATTTATTTTGATCGATTTGTCGAGTGGCTGATTTTGATCGATTGACTGAATTTGATCTATGATGGATTTTGATCGATAGATTGATATCTGTTGATACCTGGAACTTGCTTCTGTTAATTAGGAGTCTAAGGAGTTTAAGGAGTTTTTATCACGTTTGCACACTTCAGTCTTATAATCAAACACTCACACGGACATTAAAACGGTGACAAGCAGCCAAACGTGCCTACAGGTTCTCCTCACTCTCTCTTTCTCTCTCTCACTCACACACACACACACACACACACACACACACACACACACACACACACACACACACACACACACACACACACACACTGAACCGAACAAACCTCACCCACTTTCAAGCACATGCAAGAACAATTCACAACTCGTATACAAAAACAGAAGGCTGGGGTTCGAGGCAGGTCATGTTAAAAGGTAAAACCATGAGAGGGAGAAACAGAGAGAGAGAGAGAGAGAGAGAGAGAGAGAGAGAGAGAGAAAGACTTAGAGTGAATAGGCGAAAGAGAACGAGAACGACTGTGTATATGCGAGCTATACAAAAAAAAAAGGGAGGGGGGGAGGCTTTAGGCTAGCAAAGGTGGAAAACGGAAGAAAATATAACAAACAGCAAGAAGGGGAGATATATAAAAGGAACAAAAGCATACTTATGTTATATATATAGACTATACACACACAGTCTTGTGCAAATTAATTGAAGCAAACTGTGAAAACAACGAAAAATCAGTTTACACTCTACATTATAACATCAGTAATATTTATTCACTCATATTAGAATTTGATGTGACCTCCTCGACTCTTGCGGAGCATTTGGATGCGTTTTGGCATGGAATCTATTAAATTTTATCAATCCTGGAGGGATTTTGGGTTCTGTATCGTACTTGAATTAGGGCCAGAGTCAGCTTCTCCATTGTTGTGCAGTCCATTTCACAAAATCGTTGTTTGCAAACAGCCCACAAATTTCCAATGGGGTTAAGATCAGGAGAGTTTCCAGGCCACTCCAGTATGTTCATCTGATTCTCTGTGAAAAATGTCTTCACTTGTTTTGACGTCTGACATGTGGCAGAGTTTTTATTTGATGTTTTTCGAACATGCTGACTTCTGTCCCTGGATGAAGAAATGGCTTTCATCGCTGAAAATTACTTTTCTCCAATCTTCTAGAGTCCAATTCTGATATTTCAGGCCCCGTTTGTAACGTTTTGTGTTTCATAGCTTTCGTCAGGAGTTGTTTTTTAATGAGGCGGTAGGCTTTCTGGCCAACTTTCAGAAGACGCCTGCGAACAGTGAACGAGCTAACATGTACTCCTTTCTCCCTCAGATCAGTTTTTAGGGACCCACTGCTATTTCTAGGGTCTTTTACACTTTCCCGTATCAAGTACACATCGTCTCTTGGGGTAGTTTTCCTCTTTTGAGTACATTTACCCTTGCGTTTTGGAGTAACAGACTCTGTTTCCTTCGTCATTTTGATCACGTGGCTAATAGTTGCAAGGCTAACCTCTACAGTTCCTGCTATCTCCTTGTAGGTCTTTTCTGTGTTTGTAAGTAAAATCAGGAGACTTATGCGCCGTCTGGGTGTAACACCCATCTTCTAGAACAATGGGAATAAAGATGACAAGCCATAAAAGCACTAACGAGTAAATTAAATGATAATCACAAAAATAGTGATGTAATCATAATGTGTTGTACTACACGGTAATTATTTCGTCATTTACCTCATCAGAAAGCGATGAAATGTGCATCGTCTTAGGAAACATTGAATAAATATATTGAAAATGCCTTTTTTTTTTTATCATAAAAGCACGACTGCACTCGAAAATGTGAAAATTTGCTCTTTGTTTCAATTAAGTTGTACAAGATTACAGTACACACACACACACACACACACATACACTCACACACACTCTCACACACACACACAAACGCAATATAGTGACCGGCGACAATTTGTGCCGGTAGTGTCGCTACATAAGATCGAATGCATTTGTACATTCGATTTTATTTATGTAGCGACACTCCCGGCACAGATTGTTGCCGGCGAGAATTTGTGCCGTTGGCGACAATTAACATTTGTGCCGTTTTTGTCGGCGACAATTTGTGCCCGGCGACAATTTACGCCGTAACAACATTACTCCTCTCATTACTTGTAAATTTCGCTATCTTTAATACACATTTGACATAGCTTCCTGATCTGCATCTTCATTCGTCTAGAATGTGCAGTCTGTATCTATTAATTAGTATGCTCTCCCAGAGAAAGGGCCAATTGGTATTATCTTCAGGAATACAACATAGGTGGGTGAAAGGGAATTTCTTTCTTGTTTTGGCTACTTCTCTTCTGCACAGGTTTCTGGAGATCATCTTATTGCTGCGTCAGTCATGTCGGCACCGGCGGCACTGTCCCTCTCCAAAATGGCAGTGCCAGAAACTCGATCGACAAATTTCTTGACGGTGGATGTTGATGTTACCAGCAAGTATGTGGAAGAAGTGTATTTTTCTAACTGTAGAAAATTGAGATTATAAGATTGTGTGAACAGTATCTTTATCATAGTCTAAATGAACAAAGTTTTTCTTCAAAATCATCTTTCCTCATTGTTCCGAAATTGTGCATGGGCCCCAAACCAATTTGTCTACACAAAAGAAATACCGTACATGTTTTTTGGTTGTTTTTTTTTCTTTTCCTCTTTCTTCATTGTTCGTGGTAAAATATAAGATATGTTACTTTTAAAGTTATTTAATTATTTGGGGACAATATTGATGATGTAATTCCAAATCTGAAGATAACCAGTATGGATTACCTTAAGAACGTGCTCGATGAACTTTGTGCTCTCAGTCGTACCACACAACAAAAAAAAAAATGGGTAAGGAACATCATGAAACCCACTTTTCTGATGATGAGGTTCTGTCGAGCATCGCATGAGGGTGATGGCCCTCCACACCTACAACGTTTATAGAGACAAAATGGATGAGAAAAGGACATGAATCTGGTGGCATTGTTAGAACGATTGAGAGCCCTCAAACAATGGCAACATGGATGTTCAATATGGATGCAACCATGATCCTGACCCTCAAGAAGGTGTCCAGGGATGAAGAAAGTGTGCAAATGACCCACAAAGAGGAGTCTCCACGTCGTCTCGATAGGGGTGGAAATGATCATCAAATACAGTACATGTACTACTAAGAACTTTGTTTTTGTTACGCACTAACCCTATGGAATCAGATACCCATATGACAGGATCTCTGTTCAACATCTGGAGCGGTCAACTAGCTCATCTTGCAACTACGTCATCAAGATGGCCATCAGATTTGTCGTCCTTGAAAACAAACTAACAGATATTAATATCATCATTCTACTGTACCTAGAACAGAAGTTACGAGAAAGTATAAATTTTGGTTATATGGCGAGCCGTCCTGAATTCTGAAAAAGACAATCAGGTGGCAATCTGAGCTTAAATTCATACGGGCAGTAAGAATCAGTCCCTACTTAAAAATGAAAGAGATGCTTGTGAACAGATATAGCAAGGTTATGTATCATGCCACTGATTAATTTGGATGTCTATTAACATATTGTATTAATGCCTTTTGTGACAAAAATAATTATTTAGCTATCATTTTTTAACAATCAGGGTGAAATCGCGTGAGTGGGCATAAGCCTGGATACGGGACTATAAACGGCATTATTATTATTATTTATCTTATTATTATTATTATTATGATCATTGAGCAATGTATAGTTGGCAACCTCTTGTATTTTAGCGCCATACTGCCTTTTCGAAGGTTATTAAAATGTAAAATTATGCTGACAACCAGTTGAAACAGGGTTGATCCTTATCTGAACACACGGGTATTCAAAATATTTGGTTATAAGAAAGCGAAAATAAATGTATATTATTATACTGTTTAGCCCCCATTTAGGATTTTTCTACCATATTGGATTTTCTTGCGTGGTAAACATATTTTTCTCGAACATTATTATTCAGTAATCAAAAATTGGCCAGTGTAACATTTCTATCATTTTTTGAACGATTGTTTCAATTATCGAGACCATCGCCAGAAGCTTTTCATTACATATAATTAGTTTTGAACGTGTATGCCGCCGCTTTTTTTTTTTTTTAGTGTTTATATCCTCCATTTCGCGAATACGGAGAACGCGGATAGAATTTTGGAGCGGATTTTCATTTTGCCTATTTAGGAATTTGATAAACGATTCATGTCGACAGTGTGATCTTCATCGGCTCAGATAGACTAGTGGAATTGAGTAGACATTCAAAAAATGGATACTTTTGGTATTCATTCATTAAGACATGAGCAGTGCACGACAAGGATGAAAAGACCCTGATCTCCTCAGGTATCGGAGTATTGTGGACGCTGCTTCAAGTGGAGCTGCATCAGCGATGGCACTCAGCGCGTCCATTATAGCCAATGTGACCGCTGTGGTGAGTGTTATGGAAATGATCAACTCCACTCTAGGATGGTTTGGAAGCTTGGTCAACATTAAAGGGCTGACTCTGCAGGTAAGATCCAAAGGACACTGATATAACACTCTGGCGAGTGTCCATAACTGAGGGTACCCATGGTAAAATTAGCAGGAGACTCAATGGATTTTTCGCCAAACAGATGAGGATTGTAGATCACACTCGTCATTTTAAGCATTCGCGTTTAAATGATGCAAGTTTGACTTCCTTACTGTTAACAAAAAACATATGGCAAGAGCAAACAATAAACCCGCCTTTGGTTCAACGGACAGTCGTATTTCGAAACGCCACATGTCGCAGACAAAACTGGAAAAGTTGCAAAACATTTCTGCCCAAACCAATTGGCAAAAGTCCATACCGTCTGTGATCAATATTTTGATCTTTATTTTATTTTAACCATTTGTCAGTAAATAATAATACCAGATTGTATAAACCTATTAAATCAGACCTGAAATACAAACGTTATTTAACCCGTGCGGCGGTGATCGGGTCTTATATGACCCGCGGGCACTTTCAAATAGATGTAATTCTCTTAAAAATCACTTCTCGGATCTGAAATTTCGTCTTTTCCTAAAAATCAGTTTCCTCATGATCTACCAAAATTCAACCAATACCGCCCATAAGTTAATGAGTGACCACCACTTTCTGACCATAGCCCCCCTCCCCCCTCCCATATTGGTGGGTGGGTCATATAAGACCCGATGACTTTTAAGAGCAATTGATGGTTGTGATTTTCTTCTTGTTGCTGCCAACGTCGTTTAATAGCAAATGCAGAAAATTTCATACCTCTGACTATTATGAGCGGTAAGTGAGGGCTTCCATTATTATTTTTAGCTCAGGGGTTCTAATATTATTTTGGCTTTTAATACGCATTATTAATGCGCTACTTAACAACATCAGGGTTAGCTGCTTCTTGTTCTGGCAAAGTTGTTGGCCTCGAAGTATTGAATCGCACAATGGAGGGTGATGACAGAAGATAAAACATTTTACCAGTTATTAGGAAAGTCATATCATAGATGAAATCGATGGTGACGAAATCAAACATTTTACGGCCAGGATACAGAGTTCGAAGTAGACGAGGATGAAATGCTGTAATAGAAGATTTGCCACTTAAAAAGGTGTTCGTGAACCAGGAGAGGACCACCATAATTTCAAAGCTTGTTCATTCGTATAAATGTCATAAGGTTCAAGAGATTTGAGGGTTTAACTTCTGTGTTAGTTTTGACCTGGCCCTCTTGGGCCACAGCCTCTTCGATTAATATGTCTGCGGATAACAGGCGATCTTTCAATTTCAGTGACTTTACCATATCTGCCTTATTCGTCCGTAATGTCCCCACCACAGGGGCATCAGCCGCCACCCGATCTGTTCTTTCATTATCATGGACCCAAGCATGTCCTGGAGAATAGATTCTTGTGGTTCCGTGAAACCTGGAGGTCAGCAGATAGTCCACCCACTCATGCTGCAACCATCCGTTTAGGACCTATAGGAGCATGAATTGTGAGTCTGTCACAATGACTGCCTTTGCTACTGTGGTCCCAGAGAACCACTTCAGAGTCGCGGCGACTGCCTCCACCTTCATTCTCATTTTGGAAGAAGTCGTTGATTACTCTCCACTCTACTTGGTGATGACCCTGTTTCTCACTGAGAAACCCTATTCTGATTTCTTGCCACGCAGCATCGTCTTCTCTCGAGTTATCAGCAATGAGTTGCTTAATCTCGAGGCCGACTCTCCCAGGGACCCACTTCCTGCCAAGGATGATGCTACTTTCTGGAAGTCAGTCATGCGCTATCCAGAGTTGACCTAGTCCTCTCCCTCGACTAAGTCTTTCGCTAAGGGGACCAGAGCAGTAGTGTTTTTTATACTTGTGCCATCCATCACATCATCTCTTAAATCCTGTGCTGTTTTCATGCAGTGGAAGTTTCTGGTCCTCTCCTGCTCACAATTAGCCTTGATCTTGGTAAGTATGTCTAGATTTTATTGACATGAGTCCCAGTATATGTCTTACTGCCGCAAAAAGGGCTTCTCTAATGCACCCCAAACGATGTGCATACCTTCATTCTGGATATATTCCAGTTGATCACACTGTGGTGGTGACAGCGTTATGATTCCAAGCTATAACTGACGAACGCTAAGACCAACCGATGGTGCAGAAGAGCCAGTCTTCTTTATTCCAGGTTCACAGCTGCTGTTGATTTCAGAGTTGCAATATCTCGTTTGCATCTCTGAGTTATTCGCTCCCCATACAAACAGGCTGCAATCAAAGGTCATCCGGAGAGCATGTATTTAATTCTGTTGCATTTTCTATGTTATGTCCCTGGAAGGTGATGACGAGGAGATCAGCCAAGACTATGTGATTATTTAAAGAGCTGACCTCTTGCGGGTTGGTGAGCTAGATTCATCACTCCACTAAGCGATGGTTTGCATCGCTTCGTGAATGCTTGTGACCATCTCCTGCCTATCTGGATCAGTCTTATAAATGAGAATATCGTCTACAAACGTTAATGTTCTTCCAGGATCATTACATTGAATCCGTGTCATCTTAGCAGTGTTGATGTGGAATTGCACATGTGGAAGAGCATATCCGTGGGGCAATCTTGGACATACATATATATGGGTGCAGACGTCCATGATCCCAATAGAACTTTAGAAGGGGGACTTTTCTCTCCGTCAAAGCAGCTGCGACCCAGTTCAGAAGCCATGTATCCCAGTCCACATATAATTGATATTGCAGTCTATCAAGGAGTCTCGAAGTCAACATTTTGGTAAGTGTCCTCCAGATCGACGGTCCCATGCGTAAACAGATACTGTATCTGAGAACAAAAAATGGGCCTATGTACATTAATTTAAGCTTACAGTTGGACACATGATAAGTAATCTAAAGATTACTCAACCTTCTTCCTCTTAAAAAGGACAAAATAACATTAATTTTGCCAGTCTGGATGCAGCTATAATTTTACCTAATAGTCTTAAAGGCTCGAAATAACTACAAACTGTGCTTAGCTTACAGTTTTGTAGACAACACACTCGGATTTTATAAGACTCGATCGCCATGTCCTCAAAAAAGTTATCGGGTCATATAAGACCCGATCACCAGTGGCTCTATATGAGTGGCTCTTATAATAAGACCCGATCATCGGAATAAGTAACTAAAGTCGATCACCGCTGCACGGGTTAAATGTATGTTATAGCAAAGCAAGCAGAATGGGTCCCAGTAGGATCGGACTAATTTACCATGTACCTATGGTGGAAAGTGGGAGGTGGGAGAGACCTAAGTGTGGGATATGTAATAATAATATAGAGGATGAATTCCATTGCCTGATAATATGTCCACGATATAAAGAATTTACCTACTTAAAAACTTAAATGAAATACGTATAGATAAATAGAATACTCGATAAACGAATGGGCTGAAAGCATACGAAGGTTGAGTTTATGTTTCGGAATTTTGCAAAAATCCAGACATTTCAGCTGAAACAGGTGCCCATTTGGCAAGGAAAAGAAGAAAAAGAGGAAGGTGAGGGCGG
>JAWQUT010000160.1:65732-84509 GCA_033807755.1 Ellobium chinense
GGGGGGGGGGGGGGGGGGGGGGGGGGGGGGGGGTGTCAAGACCTGTCGCACGTCGCGTGCCGACATGTCGTAAGCCGTGTGCCGTGTGCCGAGTGCCGCCCTATGGAAGGCCGGCCTAATGTACACTGTCTAGACGTCTATAATTTCCCTCTGTCCTCCATACTGCACCCTACCTAACACTTTCTCTCACTGCCCATGATCCTGATTAGGAATACATGTGTGCGAAGGTCTGGAAAAATCGAGCGGAAGACGCAAACAGCATAGTGGAGAAATTGGGTCGTAGATGAACTTTCATACAATTTTAGATTTTTGTATACTGAAATATTTTTTTGTCCATTTTTGAGTCTATGCATGAAGTCTTGTGCACGAATTCAACCGATAGCATTATAGAAATGTTTTTGAAAATTAATTCTAAGAAAGCGACCCTGAAACTTTTAAGTGCATTGCCAATTTTAAAGCCCGATTTCTCAAAATTGGGATTTCGGGGGTGACCTCATTAAAACTGCCTTAACTCATTCTTAAAGATATTTCAAAAAGATAAAGTTCTACTTTGCAAAAAAATGTCTTTCCAATGGTATCAAATGCTCAATATCCATAAAATTGCACGTGTACCCTGTTTTCCCATGCCGCCACACATTAATTTGTATTATCGATGCAATGCCTCTTTAGTTTGTTGGGGGTCTCTCTTGTCTCCATTTTTTATAGATATGCAGTTCTTATCTATTCCATGCTTTTTCAATTTAAAAGGCTTAAAATTCCAACGAAAACCGTTGTTTTCTTTTTTGTTTTGTTTTCGTTTGTCTCTTGCGTAAAATTTGCCAAAACTGTGCAATACAAAGTCGGCTCTTCGGAGACTAAGAAGATGTAGGGAGGGGCAATTTTTTTCTGTTGACGTTTTAACACCGGCTGAATGTTTTCCGGGTTTTCACTTGTATTATAAACTTGTAGCAAGTGCTTTTACTCGAATTACTTTTGTATCTCGTGTGATCGTACTGCAATTCATTCTAGAAAGCCGGCTGACCTTGTTTATTTTTGTGGGATGACTGTGTTGCCAAATTTAGAGAGAAAATCAACTGGAACCATCACATAAGCTTTGTGCTTATGTAGACATTTAGACATCATATGATGCTGTAAGCGGAGAGATGGAAAGCTGGAAAGTCCAAGTGTTTAGTTGAACGTTTACGGGCTCATTTCGACAAGGTGTCTTGTGGAAAACTTAGTTAAAAACTATGGAATTTCTGAGACTAACGGTAGTATACATATACAGTGAAACCTCGCTATACCGCCACCCGTTATACCGCCATTCCCGCATACCGCCAGCTTTTCGCCGTGGAACGGATCTGACACCTATACAAAGTCACTAAAAATCTCGTTATACCGCCATCCGCCATCTGCCAACAGTTTAACTGTTACATTAATAACTTGAGTATAGTAAATATTGCTCGTTATACCGCCAACGTAAATTTAACCCCCACTCCCCACTCCCCACCTCTACCTAAATCCAGCTAACAGACGGAACATCATTTGGCGCCACAAGTCTGTACTTGTTACTCAAACACCAATCCTACTACACACTCTTCGCTTTTTGGAAGCGAAGTCCTCATAGGCCTACTGATGGGGCATGCAGGGGGAAAGGCGGGTCACAGTTCAATCTCCTCTCGCTCAATAGGCCTAGAGAGTTTGCGAACGAACGTAAGCGCGCGCGAGATGATGCTTTAACTGGTTCGCACCGGTCGCGGGGTACGATGCAAACAGCACACATTGATCTATGACGTAGGCCTAGCGCTCGTGTGATTCTCCGATCCAGATGTGTAATGTGTAGTAGTCAACTTCTTTTCTTATCATTCTCCAACTTGACACATACGCTTCCAATCCTTAGTTTTTGCTTGTTTTTAATTTTAACTCTACTGTTTTAAAGGGAGATAACTGCATTATTTTAGACATGTTTGTTAGCCAGTCCAATGTTGGTAAATTACTTATTTCCCTTGTTCTACATGGTATTTTCGTTGTACCGCCATTTTTCTGTTTGCCCCTTAGGCGGTATAACGAGGTTTCAGTGTATAAACAGAGCGAGTCTGTGTGAGTCAGTCAGTGAAATACGAAGTTGGATTGTAGAGCTGTTTTAAGGCTTGATTGCCTTATAATTGACTTATGTCGTCTCTGGATGTCTCATGCAAAAAACAAAACTTTCCCATTTAAAATCGTTACTGTGACCACATAGACCATTGGTCTATATCCATTGCCATTAAAGAAAGAAAAAATAAAAATTTAAATTTTGCCACTTCTAAATATCATTAAATGTGTTTCCATTCAGCGACCGTGACAACAACAAACATTCCAATCAAATCCGAAATTTCTAAATCAGGACGTCAGTCTCTGGCTGAATGAATGAACTTTCCAGATTGATAATTTGCTACAGTAATGCTAAAGTTTCTGGCACGGGAATTCGGTAAATCCTCCCTTTAAACGTCTCCTCAGAGATAGAAGTTACAAGGGTTCAGATTTAGGTTCGCGAGAATGTGGATAGAGGGGAAAGGGGGTGTCAGGGATAGTCACCTTGGGCAAGAAAAAATACGCATAACACACGCACATCAAAAATAATTTTTCCGTTTTCCAGTACTTCTTCTCTCTGAAAATTATCTATGGTGACCACCAAGTCAATGGACTCGTACTAATTCTCCTCTTCGTGCAGCGATTGGTCGCGTGATCAGGGAAGTCAGACTGTAAACAATGGTGAAATCGGCGTATGTTTCTGTTCAGAGAACACCGATGGTGCTTAACAAAATTACCAATGCGAGGATTTTGGAGTACACAGAGTCCTTAAATCATGCTTATGCCATCGACAATACCTACACCTCTGAACATATTAAAGAACATACATTATTTTACCCCATAAGATCTATGGTGCTATATTTCACACAGAATTCGGAGTGCACGTATATTATAAAGATATGAAGATAATAGAAACATAATTACTCACAGAACCTGCATACCATATAATGCCAGCTATCATCTCAGTGTATCCAATAATATCAATTTACTTATTATATAGAAAAATTGTTTATTAAACTGTATTATTACTGTTGGGTTTTGGACGGTTAAAGAGTTATTACTGACACAGCCTGTAACAACCTAAGATTGGGCCAAATGTTTAAAAACTGTTCTCTGAAAGAAAGGAGCATCGTTCTGTTACCGTTCGCGAATGTTATCTGACGCAATTGGGAGAGCTGGAGTTACCGGGTTTGGTCCTTGAGTCCATAATGGTCTTTGACACCTATTGTTTTTTCTTCTTTTGGCCCTATTAACATTTTGTGTTATTCCAAATATACCACTGTGATTTGGGGAAATTTCTTCCATGGAGGTTAAAGTACTTCTTTTGCCCGATCTTTTAACGGGAAGACAAAGGGGAATCAACGCCCAAAATTTTTCACAAATGTCTTTTGAAAAAGATCACCTCAAATTCTGATTTGGTCCCCAATTTTTCATTTGGCTGGTTTTGACCGCGTGCGAATACATAGGCCTACTGTAACATTTGTGATGCTTGTTGTTTGTTTAGGCTAGTGCCCCCCCCCTTCCTTTGTTATACGGCCCTGGACCGCACGCGGCTCCGGTCCTTCGTGATTCGAGAATGTTGCAGTTACGAGTTAGTAGCGGCCGGCCTTGTTGTGATCAGTTGTTTTTTTCCTCTCTTTTAATTACGGCGGCAGTACCGCTAGTGAGACGAGACTGTCTAGTGTCAAGGTCAGGTCGACCGTATGGTACGTTGAGTAAACACAGTATTAGCCGTCCCGAAGGCTCGGGTAGGATGCTTCGAGTGAACGCAGTATTAGCCTTCTCGAGGGTTCGAGTGGGGCCGCGATCGGAATGTTTTGATTCTAATTAGTCTGGAAGTTGCTGTTCGTACATTCCAGATGAGCATGTTTGTTTGGGCGCATCATATGATGATGACGTCATTTATTCTTAGAATTTCTACTGAAATTATTATAAAAGGCACGAAAGTGAGAGAGTCGAGAGAGTTGGCTGTTATGGTCTGTGCATTGTGAATTATTAGAGAGTTGGCTGGTATGGTCTGTGCTTTGTGAATTATCTGCTGGTTACGCCTTGTTACTAATAAAGAAGTATTCTGTTTCCTGCACAGCGGACTTGGTTTGTGATTTAAAGTAGCAACGTCGGTGGCGTTTCTAAGGAGAAGCTATCATATTCAGTGCCTCTTCACTATACGCCAATACTGATTGACACTTGCTCGCTACACCTACACATTTTATTTTGTTTATCTAGAAGGCTCAAATTGTACCTGGAACTTTAAAATTGGATGCTTTAGTCAGATCACAGGTCATTTTACACATGTCTACACCCTAACATTGGCTGGCATGACCCCAAAAAGGGAGATTTTATAGATTAGCGGATTAATTGGCTTGTACACAATGAGTGATTTGCCCTTCTAATAGGTGTCACAAACCTGATTATTTCCCGTCCCCGATCAGCAGCGGCTTGTGACAAAAACGATGACGTCACTTAAGTTCCAGCAATTACAGCCATCTCTATCTGACAATATATTGTTCAGCTTTTAATTAAGGTTCTGGTCATCCAGATTCAAACGTAAAGTTTAATAGTGTAACCAGATAAAATATTCTGCATCATTTATTGGTTCAGCATGATTTTGTTTGACATATCTACTGTTCACAGAGAGATTAAAACATTCATTCCAACAAGCTATCACCCGTCCACAGAGCACTAGCTAGACAGCTTGTGAACCATGTGGCCAGAACGTATTTGACGTAAGGTTATGGCCACCACGCGCGCAGTGGGTGTAACAATTCGGACTTTGGATAATGTAACCCTGTGGGTTGTCTGGGGCTGGCAGATGCGTTATATCATGATGACAGACGCTTGATAGACTGTTTTATTGGAATAATAGGGTATCGTATGATTTAATATTGTCTGTAAGAGATTGCAACTTTCCTTTAACCCGTGCGGCGGTGATCAACTTTAGTTACTAACTCCGATGATCGGACCTTATAAGACCCGATCACCAGTGGTTCTATGTGAGTGATCGGGTCTTATATGACCCGATAACTCTTTTGAGGAAATGGCGATTGGATCTTATAAAATCCGAGTGTGTTTTCTGCAAAACTGTAAGCTGAGCACACACTGTAATTATTTCAAGCCTTTTAGACTGTTGGATAAAAGTATAGCTGCATTCAGACTGGCAAAGTTTAATGTTATTTTGTCTTTTTTTAGAGGTAGAAGATTGAGTAATCTTTAGATTACTTGTCATTTGTCCTACTTTAAGCTTAAAGTAATATAGGTTTGCCCATGTTTTGTTCTCAGTTAACTGTTTACGCCTGGGGCCGTCGACCTGGAGAATACTTACAAAAAAGTGGACTTCGAGACTTAGATATTTATAGGCCTACTCATTGATAGACTGCAATATATTTGGACTGGGATACATGGCTTGTGAACTGGGTTGCAGCTGCTCTGATGGAGAGAAAAGTCCCCCTTCTACTGGGATCATGTACGTCTGAACCCATATAATGTATGTCCAAGATTGCCCCAGGGATATCCTCTTTTACCTGTGCTATTCCACATACACTTTTAGGGTGACAAAGATTGAATGTAATGGTCCAGGAAGGACATTAACGTTTGTAGACGATATCTTCATATATAAGACTGACCCAGATAGGCAGGAAATGATCACAAGCATTCACACGATGCAAACCATCGCTTATTGGAGTGATGAATCTAGCTCACAAGAAAACCCTCAAGATGTCAGCTCTTAAAAATAACCACAGACTTGGCTGATCTTCCCGTCATCACCTTCCAGAGACATAACACAGAAAATGCAACAGAATTAAATACATGCTCTCGGGGTGACTTTTAATTGCGGCCTGTTTATATAGGCACCATGGGGAGCAAAGAATTGAGAGATGCAAACGAGGTATGGCAACGCTGAAATCAACAGCAGCTGCGAACCTGGAATAAAGACGAGTGGCTCTTCTGCACTATCAGTTGGTCTTAGCATTGCTGTCAGTGTCACTACCACGTTGTGATCGAGTGGAATATATCCAGAATAAAGTTATGCACACCGTTTGGGGTGCATTAGAGAAACCCTTATTGCGACAATAAGACATATATACTGTGACCCAAATCAATAAAATCGAGACATGCTTGCCAAGGCTAATTGTGAGTAGTGGAAGACAAGAGACTTAGTCAAGGGAGAGGACTAGGTCAACTCTGGATAGCGCATGACTGACTTTCAGAAAGTAATCATCATCCTTGGCAGGAAATGCAGGGAGTGGGTCCCTGGGAGAGTCGGCCTCGAGATTAAGCAACTCATTGCTGATAACTCGAGAGAAGCCGATGCTATTTACTGATGTGTCTGTGCTGCGTGGCAAGAAATCAGGATAGGGCTTCTCCGTGAGAGGCAGAGTCATCGAGTAGAGTGGAGCGTTATGAATGACTTCTTCTAAAACGAGAATGAAAGTGGAGGCAGTCACTGTGGCTCTGAAGTGGTTCTCTGGGACCATAGTCATTGACAGATTCACAATCTATGCTCCTATGTCCTAAAAGGATGATTGCAGCATGAATGAATGAACTATCTGCTGACCTCCAGGTTTCATGGAACCACAAGGATCTATTGTCCAGGACATGCTGGGGTTCTTGATAATGAAAGGACTGATTGGCTAGCGGCTGATGCCCCTGTGGTGGGAACATTACTGATGGATAAGCCAGACATAGTAAAGTCACTGAAAGATCGCCTATTATCCGCAGACATATCAATCGAGGAGGCTGTGGCCCTCAGACTGCAAGAGTTTGTGATTACAAGAGGGCCAGGTCAAAAGGAACGGCTACAGCGAGGAAGGGACAGAATGATACACACAGGGCGACCGGTGTGAGATTACAGAATGACCCTCCCCCTCCCCCGGTAATTTTGCAATATTATAGAAGTNTTACAAAATGACTAACCCAGCGTTAACTCATTAGAGATGAATTTATTCTGGATTGTCAGTCATGTATAATGGAGGCTTCTATAACATACTGATGAATATCACGCCTGTAGAGGTGATGGAAGATGCATTTATGAAAAAAAGAAAATATGTTTGCTGTGTGCAAACTTTGCCGCTTTAGTCTTCTCAGAATACGAGTACAGGTTAATCGCCAATCTTTGTATGAAAGTGTACACTATCTGTGCCAAGCAAACATATTTTTCTGGGCAAAAAATGCAAATTCCGCAGTAGGCCATGTCTACGATGATATTCGAGACGATACCGTAAACTATCATTATGAATTTGGAACACGATCCGGACATTTTATCGACTCGACTTTTTGGGCACGGTGGTCGGAGAACAATATGTATTGAGTGTAAGCCCAAACTTAATATTATTTACTCAAAAACAGAACGTAAGGATTAAAAATCTGAAAATTAAAAGAATATCAATCTAAAACGCATTCGGACATAGTCCTTCTTCAGTAAGTAAAATATAAGAATAAAGAAGCTCAAGAAAACGAGGCCTATACAGAAAGCGACCTCTAAGTACTGTAAGAAAAAGGAGGTCAGAGAGAAAGAAAAATGAGAACAGAAAAAAAAGGGAAGAAAAATGGTACTTGGGACAGGCTACAGGTGGAGCATCATTGGCAAGTTTAGCACTCTTTCTCCCATGGGAATTAATGAAAAGCCTGGATTGTCATTTCCATCTGATATTGCAAATATTGCATCCCTTAAAATCCCTGTATTATGCCTATTTTTTCTGTAAAGTTGCCTTCTTACCCTCTGTCCTGTTTACATAATGCTTTCTTTTTCTTCCCCTCCTCTCAGTTCTGTTTTTCTGTGAGTTTTTCTTTTTCTTTTTCCTCTTTTTGTTTTTGTTCATACAAATCAAATTCTTTCTAAAGTCCCAGCTGCCTTACTTTTAGCTTATCCTGACCCCAAAAAATGTTCTTCCCTTTATTGTTTCTGCTCCCATTTCCCTACGGAGAAAACTAGGTCAGTAAAACACGCTGAGTCTGTCAAGGTACATCTATATCAGGGCCTAGCCATTTGCTTGCTTGTCTCCGCTCTGTCTTATTTGTTGTACAGCAAGGAGAAAAGTGAATACGATGAAGGTTATCAATATCTTCTGAGTAGAACTACTGATTCAATAGAATGGGGGACAAACGTTGCAAGTGCGGAAATTAGTAGTGCAAGAAAAATCAGAAGAGAACTTTCCGAAGAAAATTGTCGTCCTTTCCATTCAGAGTGGTTTGCTGCACAAAGTGCTTCCCAAAGAAAGCAGTGATGGAAAGCCCACAAGGACACTTTTTCGTGTTTCATGTAAAGATGAGGTCAATCGTATCCTTGGCGAATTGCATGGGAGCGATAGTGGGACACATTTGGGCGTTAACAAAGCATTCCAAAAGTTGTCTGACAGGTATTACTGGAAAAGGGATGTATGCAGACTGTCGCGAGTACCATCAAAAGTGCTTGGTGTGTCTTGCTGCAACTAAGATGCCTAAGAAAACAAGCACACTCACCCTGTGCCAACTCCAGCAAAAGCCTTCAAGCAATGGAGGATAGATGGAATGCCTACGAGCAAAAAGGGCAACAAGTTCCTTACGGTGCTCAATGAGTACACAACAAAGTAGCCAGAGGCGTACGCCAGTCCAGACAAGTCTGCTGAAAGCACAATGCAGATCTTAAAGAGCGTCATAGGACGCTTTGGGTGCCCCACTACGATAATAACGGACCAAGGGAGACAGTTCAACAACAGGTTGAATAATATTTTGTGTGCAAAGATAAACATCACAAGGCGGGTTACATCAGCCTCCAGGCCTCAATCGAACGGTCTTACAGAAAGGATGAACAAGACTCTGGTAGGCATTCCGGAGAAATATGTCAAAGAAGGGACTCAGGAGTCCTGAGATGAGGATCTTGATTTGTACTTGGTAGGCTACAGAATCAACTAAAATACATGTATCACCCTTTGAGTTGGTTAATGGGGCAAAAGCAAGATTGCCACTTGATGTAGATGAGCCGCAAGACATAGACGAATCTCTAGATTCGTTGCACAAGCGATGCCAATCCATAGCTTCCTTGGGGAAACGACGTGCTGGAGCAGTTGAGAATGCCAAAGAGGCACAAGCGAAGAACTGTGCAGAATACAGGCGAAGGCACCAGAACAACGTGAAAACCTTCAAAGTTGGAGACATTGTTATGTATGCAAATCTGAGGAAAAGAACGAGAAAAGGTGGAAAGCTTGAAAAGAATAACTTGGGGTCTGTTGAAGTTGAATCCTGCCTTGACAATGCACTGAAAGGATTGAAGCAGAAAGTTCATGGCGTTAACCTCACCATAGTTACCTTGGCAGAGGGAGAATGGCTGACAGATCAGGAAATCGATCTAGCCCAACAACTGATCTCGAAAGAATTACAAAATCCCAATGTTGCTGTGGTAAATGGCTACCAATACACAGCAGCACCTCTGTGTGTGCAAATTCATCACATCACTGGGTTGTTTGAGCTCGCATTGATGGCAAAATTATAGTGGTTGATTCTCTGTACAGCATCGTGGGCAATGATCTGATGCAACAGTGCTGGATCTTTATGGTGGAGGTGAAAGGGTCCAGCAGAAGTGATGCCAACGCAACAGCAAAGCGGTGGCTCAGATTGTGAACTGTTTGCAATAGCCTTTGCTAAAGAAATTGCTTCTGGCAATAAGAACCTGACTAATGTCCGATTCGATCAGAACAGTATGCGAATGCCTTTGGCAAAATGTTTTTGCCAGGGAAAAGTACATCACTTTCCCAAATCCACCTGAGCAGCACCCTAATATTATGACTCATTTACGGCTTCCATTCACAGAGCCGATCACTGTTTCACATTCTTTCATAGAGGGGGTCATTCTATAATATTACGAAATGACCGGGGAGGGGGGGTCATTCTGTAAAGTGATTTGCTGCCGAGGAATTCTGGATCTGCCCAGAGTGCAAAGATGTCAACTCAGTAACCAGTTTATGCCTTCTATCAATACGATGGCAGTTAGCATGTAGCCTACATGAGTTTGGGACTATACCCCCGACCCTAGTATTCGAATACTTTTATTATGTAAGATTAATCTGTGGGTTTTAAGATCCCCAGGGCTTATTGGTGTGCATGAGATTTCAGTAGTTTGATGGTTATATGTTGTTTCTAATAGATCTATGATTATGTATTGATTATGTTGCTGGAGGACAAAAACACTTAACTAACACATAACTTAAACCCTCAAATCCCTTGAACCTTATGGCATTTATAATAATGAACAAGCTATAGGGTGGTCCTCTCCTGGTTCACGAATACCTTTTTAAGAGACAAATCTTCTATTACAGCATCTCATCTTCGTCTACTTCAAAATCTGTGTCCTGGGCCCTGGCCGTAAAATGACTGTTTTCCTCACCATCGATTTCATCTATGATATGACTTTCCTAATAACTGTTAAAATGTTTTCTCTTCTGTCATCACCCTCCATTGTTCGAATCAAAACATCGAGGCCAACAACTTTGCCAGAACAAGAAGCAGCTAACCCTGATGTTGTTAATCTAAGTAGCGCATTAACAATGCGTATTAAAAGCCAAATATAATATTAGAACCCCTGAAGTAAAAATAATAATGGAAGCCCTCACCTATCGCCCATAATAGCATAGTCAATGATCAAAGGTATAGAATTGTCTGTATTTGCTATTAAACGACTTTAGCAGCAACAAGAAGAAAATCCCAACCCGATCACCAGCTGCCCTATGATGGTGATCGGGTCTTACATTGATTGATTTTCGGTAGATCATGAGGAAACTGATTTTTAGGAAAAGTCACGAACTTTCAGATCCGAGAAGCGATTTTTAACAGAATTACAGCTATTTGAAGATGCCCTCGGGTCATATAAGACCTGATCACCGCCGCACGGGTTAAATATGAATTTTACAGCTATTATCATTTTATCATTTCATTACTCAAGTGGACTTCGATCGGTACCTTCATATTCGGTAATTTTTTTTCCTACACCAAAGCACACGACTGGTATGTATACTACAGTGAACCTCAAATACACCTAGCTCGGATCCAGCGAGAGCTCGCATTCAACGAGGGAAATGAAAATCCCCGGGTTTTTTTTCCCTTATGTTTTTGTTATAGTAAATGTACCCCTGATTCAACGAATACAAATAATTAGCAACCTCGGCTCTAACGAGACCACTCGTCGAACTGAAGTTAGGCCGTCGCACATCCTTTTCACCCGCAATAAAACTATTAAAACTCTCAGCAGCGAGCAACTCCCGAGGGTTTACGTAACAATTACACTGAAACCTCGTTATACCGCCAAGTAAGGGACAAACAGAAAAATGGCGGTATAACGAAAATACCATGCAGAACAAGGGAAATAAGTAATTTACCAACATTAGACTGGCTAACATGTCTAAAGTAATGCAGTTATCTCCCTTATCTCTCCACTAGACATAAACCTTCGTTGTCATTTTGTAGTTTACATTGCTTTCATTTGTATTTTGTTGTTGTTGTTTTTTTGTGTTTAAGGACTTGAGTTGATTTTAAAACAATAGAGTTAAAATTAAAAACAAACATTGGAAGCGCATGTGTCAAGTTGGAGATTGATAAGAAAAGAAGTTGACTACTATACATTATACATCCGGGTCGGAGAATCACACGAGTGCTAGGCCTATGTCATAGATCAATGTGTGCTGTTTGCATCGTACCCCGCGACTGGTGCCGAACCATTTGAAGCATCACCTCGCGCGCGCTTACGTTCGTTCGCAAACTCTCTAGGCCTATTGAGCGAGAGGAGATTGAACTGTGTCCCCCCTTTCCCACTGTATGCCCCATCAGTAGGCCTATCAGGACTTCGCTTCCTAAAAGCGAAGAGTGTGTAGTAGGATTGGTGTTTGAGTAACAAGCACAGACAGTGGCGCCAAGTGATGTTCCGTCTGTTAGCTGGATTGAGGTAGAGGTGGGGAGTGGAGAGTGGGGGTTAAATTTACGTTGGCGGTATAACGAGCAATATTTACTATATTCAAGTTATGAATGTAACAGTTAAACTGTTGGCGGATGGCGGTATAACGAGATTTTTAGTGACTTTGTATAGGTGTCAGATCCGTTCCACGGCGAAAAGCTGGCAGTATGCGGGAATGGCGGTATAACGGGTGGCGGTATAGCGAGGTTTCACTGTACTAACAATTATAGTTAATTATAGTTTAAGTGAACATGAAAGGTAACCAGTAAAAGTTGCGTATGCGAACTTTTTTACTGCGAAGGAGAGGAATTGGGAGAGAGGTGATGAAGGAAATAAATAGGCCCATCTGGACGATCAGAGGAAGAGTAAATGAAGTCTCTGCAATGCAAGGGCAAGGGGAAGGGAGGGAATGGACAATGGCACGATGGAATAATGTGCTTGGCTGATTATTGGCCATACCTTTTGTTTGGACTAATCATTGCGCTACGCGAAATTTTAATCACAGACTCAGAGACGGTGATGGAAACCATTCATTTCTCAACATTTACACTGTGTAGCGAGCAAGCGTCGATCAGTGTAGGCGCGTAGTTAAGAGGCAATGAATACAATAGCTTCTCCATAGAAACGCCACTGGCGTTGCCACTTTGATACACAAACCAAGTCTGCTGTGCAGGAAACAGAATATTTCTTTATTGGTTTTAAGGTGTAACCAGCAAATAATCCACTATGCACAGACTATAGAGGCCAACTCTCCTACTCTCGTGCCTTTTATAATAATTTCAGTAGAAATTCTGGAATAAATGACGTCATCATCATATGATGCGCCAAACAAACATGCTAGTCTCGAAGGTACGAACAGCAACTTCTATAGTATAATTAGAATCAAAACATACCGAACGTGGCCCCACCCGAACCTTCGGGAAGGCTAATACTGCGTTTACTCAAAGCATTCCACCCGAACCTTCGGGAAGGCTAATACAGTGGAACCGGCTTAAGCGGGACGGCTCCGTTCCCGACGAATCGTCCCCCTTAAGCGGGCGTCCCGCTTAGGCGGACTATCAATTATAAAGTGATTTCTTAGCTAGTTTGTGCGTTTCATTCAAGTTAAGGGATATCATTACTTGATGCTAGTGAGGTGTGACAATAGAGTAAGATTTAAATTGTATCTATACTGTTTAAGTTATACTTATTGCAGTCTAACTGCATTTTCAGTAGACTTGCAGAGCATATTCTTCGCGGGGAATGAGGTTTTTGGTTGGTTTCAAAGAAGCACCTCAGCCTTCTCACCACTTTCCTTTGAAAATTAAAAAACAATTTCTTTTACAGACCAGGACATGTCTACATCAGAGGGAAAGAAAGAATACATGTTAAAATAAAACTGGAGAGAATATGAAAGGTCTAACATCTCTGAAATCGAGATGTTCGCCGCGCCCCCCTTACCCCCGGCCCCCTCCCGCAATCAAGTGATTAAAAATAATTTGGGATCAAATTTGCATGATCGTAAAAACCGGCAAAGATAAGCGTCACACTTCTCGCTCCACATCTGGCCAGAGCGCGACGTGAGCGGCGTGTATCAAAAAGCCTTTACGCAATGCGAATGATGGTCATGCCTATGTGCCCAACACCCTGGCTGAGTGTTGTGCAATAGCGCAGGTAAGGCTCGTAAGTGTCAATCACTGCGTAAGATGAAGAAAGGATAAAGTGTGGCTGACAGGGGGCGGGGCTTACTTAATCCTGATCCGTTGATGCTTGCGCGGGTTAAATGACCAGCGGCTAGGATGTCTGCTCTGATTCGTCCATGCGTGCACCGAAGTCCGACAGAAGGTTGTGTCAATCACTTCTCACGTAACGTAAGGGGGGTGATCAGGGCCGTTGGTACAAGCTGCTTTGTAGCTCTCAGGTTTTCAGCTGATGGGCAGAGGTACGAGACACAGTACGATAGTGACAATTTGCAGCATTCCTGTCAAAAACAGCGTGTATATTACGGAAATCTGGCTCCAAGTCGTCTCGCTTAAGCGGGTTACCGTCCCGCTCACATATTTAAATAGCAAAAATTCCGTTCCGCAGACATTCGTTTCACTTAAGCGGGCGTCCCGCTCACGCGTGTCCCGCTTAAGCGGGTTCCACTGTACTGTACTGCGTTTACTCAAGGCACTATACGGTCGAGCTGACCTTGACACTAAATAGTCTCATATAGAGTAATTTCAGGTTACAGGCCTGTAATTGTACTTTCACTTTGTGGTCCTACAATTCATCTCCCCTTTTCCCTTTTTTGGCATGCCCTGCTTCCAGTAATAAGGGCTCCAGGGTGGAAATTTTGATATCATGGGAATCTGTGTCTATTTTACATTATTTTATCAGGCACTATTTAGCCCTGGGCTGGAACTGCCAGGTCAAGGGTGTGCTCAGGCGAATGAGAGGGGTTTGGCATTGACCAGTGAAAAATGTAGGGTCTGTTTACAAATAGCAACCAAGCTCAAAATTTCAATGGGCTTGCTAGGGTTGGGTAAGTCTTAAAATTTGGGCCACATAATGGGCTTCAATCTGGTATGGGTCTGGGTGAAAGCTAAAACTTTGGGTTCAGAGGGCAGCTCAAAATGTTAATACAGTCGAGCACAGAAAACTCGAACACACTAATCTCGAATTCACGGAAATGTCGAACGTTTTTTTCGGCCCCTTTTAAATGCCTCTATTTTCTTTGTATAATTAACACGACTTTCTCGAACTCACAACACGCATTTCTCGAACGATTTCATCATCATCTACCCGATCTCAAAGCGGCGAAATGACCGATAAAGCCTTTCTTTGTCTGGCGTTGCTCGTCCCAGGCTGTTGGTGATAAGGAAAGGGTGTGCGGGAGTGCCGTGGTGATGGGCAAGGGATCAAGACAATGCTTTGTGTGGCTCTATTGAATCAGCGGGAGGGGGGTGGTGTAGTGATTGAGCATGCAGAGCGACCTGGCGGGTGGTGGACTAGGTCAACACACGCTGCGATAAATTGCGTCGAACATGACGCGATGCGCACAGAGTGACGTGGCGGGGCGATAGGTAGCCTAATAGCAGACTGGCAATAGTGCCGTTCCTAATTTCTTTCTTTTCCTCGAATAACGTCAAACACATCAGGATTACACTTATACACCGAAGTTCGATTTACTCTGACGAAATCAGGTGATTTTCGTCTTCTGTTCCTTAAATTCAGTTTGTTTGTCATAAATTAATGTGAAACGTCGGAAAAAGAGAAGGGAGGTAATTCTAATTATGTTAAGATCAAAGCAGATTAGTGTCGTGTGGTTATCTCCCCTTACCAGTCCCTCTAGTCCATGGTAATTGTGAAAATATTGCCGTCACGGGAATCTCGAATTACGGAAATCTCGAACACTTTTTTTCGATCCCGGAGAAATTCGAGTTTTCCGTATAGCCCATAGAGGAAGAAAGGGTCCAATCCAATTACAGGTCTGTAACCTTTTCACAAAGTCGGTAAATAAGAGTTATTTGCCCCTTGGCCCAACTTTCGTGGGGGAGTTCCGGTTTACACACTTCCATTGATTTTACAATGGTCCAAGTTTTTTTTAATACTATATTATCATAGCTGTAGGTGAACAGATTTCTGTCATATTTGGCATACTCTTAGCTAGGAGTTCTTATAAACACTCACGTTCGGAGACTGAGTATTTCATCTCACAGGGCGACAATTTACGACTGGCATAGGCTATGGGATGCAATTTTCCAGCATCATTTTGCATATAAGAGCCGCACTCAGACCTCGATCTGAAGCATCAATTGACAATACAAAATCTTTAGAGAAATCAGGTAAGCGCAAAACAGGCATAGACACAAGGCTATTTATCGAAGATGTGTATGCCTTTTCTTGAGCTTCACCCCACTGAACAACATTAGGTTGACCTTTTCTGAGCAAGTCCGACAGTGGCGATGCGATGGCCTCAAACTTGGGTACAAACTCCTGATAATATCCAACTAGCCCCAAGAATGATTTTACATCTTTCTTAGTCTGGGGGCAACTCTTATCTTGCAAATATTGTCATCCAAAAGACCAACTGTTCCCTTATTAATGGAATGTCCTATAAAAGTCTATTCGAATGTCCCAAGGTGGCACTTGGATGGTCTTGCAGTGAGTCCAGCATGGTCCATTCGTCTGAGCAGTTCCTTCAGGACTTCCACATGTTCGTCAAATGTCTCCGTGAATACTAGTAGATCGTCTATGTATGCTGTCACCCTGTCCATGCCCTGAATCAGAGGCTTCACAACTCTGTTCGATGTGGCTCCAGACTTCATCATCCCGAATGGTTTCCGGACGAACTCGTAATGTTTACCCATGGTCACGAACGCTGTCTTACCAACGTCCTCTTCTCTAACTCGAACCTGCCAGTATTCCTTGCTGAGGTCTATCCGGGAAAACACTTTTCCCTCAGCCAGGTTCTGGAACACATCCGATGGGGTGGCTGTCGGATGAGGGTCAAAGACCGTGATCTTGTTTAACTTCCTGTAGTCAATACAGATACGGTTAGTGCCGTCTTTCTTCTTGACAATGACGACTGGCGAGGCATAGGCCGACGAACGCCTCCAGTTTTTCCATGGTGCGCAGTTCTTCCGTCAGCGACTCACGCATGGCATACGGCACCGGATACGGACGTTGACGAACCGGCACATCCGACGTTAAGTCGACCCGGTGCTCAGTGAGTCGACAGCATCCAGGAAGATCGGTGAATATATGCCGGTATTCCCATACAACTTCTTCCAGTTGTTTGTGTTGCTCCGGGGTCAGCTGCGTGCCGTACTGCAGTTCTTCATTGCTCTCCTGACCCCAGCTTCCCAGGTCAGCGAGATCTTCAGTATCTCCAGTACTGATGCCCTCTGACGCGCCATCCTCGACCACAGTCACACCAGCAGACCGTATCACGAGATTTTCGTCGACCATGACGTCATCAGTCCTTGATTTTTCGTTGGTGAGAGGATTGACATCTTCTGCAGCGCTTCCATCGCTATCTTGCGAACTGGTGTCGATATGGACTGGTCCCGCACCACGGGGAATCACGTCACACTCTCCTTCCGTCTGAGATCTAACTTCCACCGTCGATTTCGTGGCTGTTATCGCAGTGGCTACTTGATCTGTCGTTGGCTCAGATTCACCTCTTACCCTTGGGACGTACCTCTTGAGTAAGTTAACTTGCAGGGTCTTCTTCTTCACACCTATCTCGACTCTGTAGTCGTTGATTCCGTGCCGCCTCTTGAAGCGCACAGACTTCTTGCCTCTCGTCTTTGGAGTAGTGTTCTGCTCCAACCTCTGCAAGACCTCGTCTTGCTCTTGGAGTCGCACTAATTCCTTCCTGTCAACTCCCGCGTGCCGCTCTACCTTCGGCACCTTCAGCAATGTGGGCTGACCTCTTTTCTTCTCTTGGGCCCTCGTGGTCACTGCTTCCACCATCACCGTAATGTCTGGATCGTTAGGATCTCTCGCTCCATCGACGTTCCCAATCACCAGATTACAGATGGCATCTGGGATGCACAGCGCTGTCACTCTGCCCGTGAAGAAAGGTGTTCTCACATCAATGATGGCCTCTTATACCACCAAGATACTACTGTCGATCCTTGCGATCAACCTCTTCTGTCCAGTGAGCTGTCCGACGCTCACCAACCCTCGCTGCACCACAACGCCTTCGCAACCGGTGTCTCGCAGCACGTTCTACTTCTTGATCCCCAATCAAGCCTTTCATCATGGGTAGCTTCAGTTCGTCCACGGATCTTCCGTCACTGCATCCTTCGCACGTAACAGGCACCTCAAACTGAAGTTTCCCGTCCCTCAACACCGCTTGCACGTTGATATTGGTATCAGCCGTCGCCAGATCCTGCACTGACGACACATTCTCCGCCGCCATCACTACGGCCGCCTCAGCCTTGCTGGGCTTGCCTTGTCCCAAGTCCGTCTAGGATGGACACCTTTTTGCTGTATGGTCTGGCTTCCCGCAGGCGTAGCACTTCATCTCGCCCTTGTCATTTGCCTTCTTGTAGCAATCCGCTGCCTTATGCCCCGGTGTAAAGGAATAGAATTACCCCCGGTATGAAGTTACCCCCCGGTAATTTGATACCGGTATAAGATTACCGGGGGGGGGGTAATCTGAGACCGGTATCAAGCTACCCCCCTTGGTATGATATTACCCCCCTATAAAAAGTTGTTATTTGTGTTTATATAGTTACTTATTTTATACACCTTTCCTTTGCACGCACCCACATGTGCTAAAAAGACAGGATTGACATATTTTTTTGCTTCTAAAATCGGTAGAGTTGAGGATTATGTTATTGTTGATTTGGCTGACAGTTTGTTCTAATTATATATCAGCTTTCTCTTCTCTATTTCTTCATCTAGCTCATATTCACTCAAAGCAGTCGTTGAAGTGAATATCAGCTATCTCTACCTTATTTCTTTGTAAAGATAGCTGATGTTCACTCGAAGCAGTCGATAGAGTAAGCCTAAAATTTCAACGAAATTTTTGACCACTAGACTCCTTTTCGCAGTCCCTGTCACAATATGTAGATATATATAATAATGGGTGTGTGTAGCTGGGAGTGGGGTGATGAAGGTGACATGTGCATTTCAGTTTTGTTAAATAATCAATGTGGCCGCATTTTATGTCCACTTTTTTTTTTCAATTTTGGGTTGTGTGTATGTGCGCTTTTGTTCAATTGTATGATGTTGCCATCTTTAAATTGGTGTCTCGGGAAATGGGTGGGGTGTGGGGTAGATGAGAAGGTATAGATGTATTGTACTTTCGAACCATTCGATGAGGGGGG
>JAWQUT010000160.1:88311-139874 GCA_033807755.1 Ellobium chinense
CGGATGGCGGTATAACGAGATTTTTAGTGACTTTGTATAGGTGTCAGATCCGTTCCACGGCGAAAAGCTGGCGGTATGCGGGAATGGCGGTATAACGGGTGGCGGTATAGCGAGGTTTCACTGTATTATATGACATGCAATATTATTTCTCTACAGGTTTGCTGTACAAGTAACAAGCCCCAATGGAAAAAAACAAAAATGTCGACCTAGTGGCCGGCATAGTGCTGAAGGAAGCAAACTTAACGATGCAGACTGCCATTTGAATTTGTAAGAGATCCCCTCATGACCGAAACATTAGAATTTCAAACATCGCATGGCTGATCTTTCATCTTTTCTAAAATTTTGATACTACTGATAAAATCCATAATTCAAATACATGTATATATACTAGCGACCATTAAAAACGCATCGAAGGTGTGAGTTGTTTTCACTGGGTAAATCGTGGGATGAGAATTAACTGGTTCTATGTCCAGTTTTGCATTTTTTAAAGGTAGAAATTGGACAAGAAACCTTGAGTCGCAAAGTTTTATGTCCGAGAAATTTGAATCTGTAAGTAATAATATAAATGAATAGAAAGGTGATCTCCTATAGAACTTTGTGCTCTTTTGAAGAGAAAATCAAAACTTTGACCTAAATTTTCTCAGTTCACCAAAAAGTGGACATAGAACCAGTTAATTCTCAGCCCACGAAATGTGAACACAGGTGAGCGATTTTCACACCTGGTATGTGTGCAAGTGTTACTGTTCTTTTTTTTGACTTTTTTTTTCATGAGTTGATACTCACTAAAAAATAACGAGCCCCATGTGGAAATCATTGTTTTGATAGATACTGGCTATATAAAAGGTCAGATTACTGTGAAATTGGGTACACACTGTTTCAATGAGCAAAACGCCAGTGTCAGTTTTCATCAAACGTGATTTTTTTTTAGTCCTTTTATCATGCCGCGATTGTCATCTCAAGGGCGATGGCAAGTGGTTGGAATGCTATGGAGTGGAATAGCGACCAGGGAAGTTGCAAGGCATTTTAATTGTAACCAATCTACCATTGTGAAGCTGAATTAGCGAGTTCAGGCCACAGGAACCGCCCCAGGCCCGGGCAACCACGTGTAACAACACCTGCATAAGATCGCCTGATAAGACTTTCAAATTTACGGAATCGCTTCCAGGCGGCAGTCCGGACAGCCGCACAAACTCCTGAAACCCCGGGACCTATCAGTACACCTGTACGTCGTAGACTTCATGTCGCTGGCCTTATGAACATACGTCCTCTCATTTACTTAATGAGCTAGGGTGATCACGTGATTCTCGAACTATTTTTGGATTAAGGCAGCGTGGTAACTTCCGGTTTACCTTGTTTCAATATAATGGAAGAGATAAACCTTCATTTGGCGGTGAGACATACATTTTCAGAAATGGATACATAGTGAAATTGCGCAACACGAGGTCGGGGAAGAGAAATATTATCAAATAATTGCTCTATTGCCATGCCCTACGTCCTGAAACACTCTTAAATTGATTTTAATAAGTTTAGCTCCACTCTGTAAAAAACTACCTGGCAAGAAATTCATTTGCACAATGTAGCTGCAATTCCTATGTTGCCAGTTTGTCCTGTTTCATATCAATTCACCTGAAACCGTTTTCTGGGGTCCCTACTCATATTGACAATTTACAGACACTTGAAAGCTTCATTGTAAGCAATATTGTGTAATGTAATGTCTTTGCATCGATCAGAGCTAGCCTCGCATCGCGAAGCTTTTTTGTTTTTACAAATCGTACGTGTTGTAAAGCTTGTATCAGATGTTGTCATGTTCTTGTTTCGTCTGGAGTAGACCTACTGACTTACATCTTTTTTTATTGGATGCCAGGGCATTGTAGGCATTGATGTCTATTTTACTCTAGACGCAGAGCTGTATTTTTTTTTCCCTTTTCATGAATTTATGTATTGGTGTTGTAACTTGATGTTGTAACTTGATATTGATGATCACAGCAAATCTGAGACAGTATTTTTTTTTTGTTTGTAATGAATATATTACCTGTACATGCTATGGTGTATATATATATATATATATATGATTTTATTGCCTTATTGCCCGTTAGGATACGAGTGGCTGGAGGCCAGTGATGCTTGCTTGTTGCGCAATCAACCAGGTTCTATGTTAGCCCATTGGTGTGTTGGGAAGAGAAGAGATTAAGAAGAGATTACCTAGACTTTCATCCCAGTGTTATGATTGTGTTGGCCCAGCCACCAGAAGCCAAGTCTGTCCCTGATAGACGTGTATTTTTGTAGATTTGATATAAGCTATTTATTGCTTACCATTGTGTGTAGATATAGGAAGCCTGACAGCCCTATTTGTTTCATTTGTCGTAAGACATTTGGTTAGTGCAATGTAATTGGGGAGCTTATTTTTCATCTGAGCATTGACATACGTACAACCCTGTTCAATGTGTCACTACAGTGCAGGATATCGTTGCTTGTATTGTAACTGAGGTGTTAATTGCACAGTATGTTTTAAAGTTTTTTTTTTATTGTATCTTTCGGGGGCCGTAAAGACAAAAGTGGGGCGAATTGTGAGGTCGGCTTGCAGGTTCCTGCACTGGTGATGTAAGTAATGTAAACTTCCATTCTAAGAAGGGGCGATTGTGAGCNCCCCCCCCCCTTCTCGTCGATATGTTTTCAAAGCTTTGTGTTGACCGTGACGTAATCTGCAAGCTTCGTCACTCATGCCCAGCCTCGCGGGTTCATCAGCGTCAGAAAGTCTGGCGTCCTTTCTTTCTGTGGCCATCTGGCGTAGTTGTTGATGTAATAGGGCCAGATGCCCGTTTCTGCGCTGACCTACTGACTGGTGAGTGAGTGAGTGAGTTTGTGTTTTACGGTTATATTACGCCCTCATGGTTACTGTTAACGTTTTTTAGTAGAATTTTCCTATCAATTTTGCCCGGACAGCTGCCGCTAGGCCTACTCTTTTACGATTTTAAAACTGCCAAGGGATTTTTAACGTGCGCAACGTGCACACGGGACCTCCTAGTTTTTCGTCCTTATCCCTACTGACTGGTCAGTAAAACTGAAATGTATTGTTGTGCATTGTTTGGGGTAAACAGGGATCTCATTGGCGAGTGTACCATAAGAAGTTATGATTGGTTGGTTGGGTGCCTGTCTTTGGTCTTTGAGCCTGGCCAGCTCTTGGACTGAAAAAGAGACGTGCGCCAACCCTTAGAGGTGTGGGGTCGATTAATTACTGTACAGTATTTGTTTTTTTTAGAGAGACACGCGCCAACCCTCAGAGATGTAGGATCGTTTAATTGTTTTTCCTAGAATCATCTCGCCGGTCAGAGTCTTGGTCGGACCCCCGCCATAATGCAGTTTCATTAGTTTCAAGTTTGCAGTCATTTTTTCCTGGCATTGGATACCAATAATACTGTACATGTATGTACCATCAATACCAATGGATGTTTAAATCGAACGTGATCATCAATTGATGCAAGAGCTTCATTTCAACATTATCGTTGTTGTCCTCGTACTCGTCTCCTTATCTACCCCCACGCTTACCCAGGTGGCCACTAATGTCATCGCCACTTCACTAAGACGACCATCAGGGCCCTC
Organism: Ellobium chinense; assembly: GCA_033807755.1. Classification (NCBI taxonomy): domain Eukaryota; kingdom Metazoa; phylum Mollusca; class Gastropoda; order Ellobiida; family Ellobiidae; genus Ellobium; species Ellobium chinense. The sequence goes on from JAWQUT010000160.1 coordinate 91,912, forward strand.
AGACAAAATTTGGTGTCAGAGAGTATGGTTTCTTGTCGGGGCCCTGGTTACCTACTTCCTTCTCATATATGCCACCAACCGGCCACTCCTTACACGTACACGTAGACTAATGACTGGAAGTATTTTCCATAAATCACAGGAAGTTTTAGAATTAAGATAAAATATTGCTGCAGTAAAGCACTACTATGGACACATGCTTTCTTTCATTCGATTCCCATCCATCTCTTTCTATCTGTGTTTTTCTCTCTCCTTCTCTTTCTTTTTCTCTCTCTCTATTGCTGTGCTGCTGCTTCACTAATATAAATTACAGTAATTTGTATCGTTACTCCATTTGGTGTTGTTGAATGGGGCGTTGGGGACAATTCCCCTACATTGTTAGTTTATGATGTAAGTAAAACACAGAATTCTGATATCACTCATCAAATAAGGTATACACACGTTTATTGCTATACAGGAAAGTCTAAAGCTAAGTCACATAATTATAATAATCATCCATAATCCAGCAATTATTCTATAGTAATAATTCTGTAGTGATTCTAGTTTTCGTACAAGGGTGAGCATGCAATTTTTATACCTTTGGCTACAGTGCCGGTCATTAGCTGAAACTCATGCACCATTCCAGAAGTGACGCTATTTCTATAAAAAAAGGGAAAGGGGGTTGGACGTCTGCCCAGGACACTCTATGCAATGAGTAATCTAAAGTAATCTAAAGAGTACGCATCCCTCTTCCTCAAAAAAAAAAAAAGGACAAAATGGCATCAAACTTTGTTATCCTCGATGCAGCCATCTTTCTACACAGTCATCTAAAAGGCACAAAATAATTACTATGGGTGCTCAGCTTAAAGTTATGTAGACAATACACACGGGTCCTATCAGACCCGATCATCATTTCCTCAAAAAGTCATCGGGTCATATAAGACCCGATCATCACTGGCTCTAAGCGGGTGATCGGGTCTTATAAGACCGATCATCACCCCATTTAACTAAAATTGATCATCGCCGCACGGGTTAAATGTACCCTCCCTCACTCAACTCTCTTTTTTTTTTCACCTCTTTCTCATCATAGGTCTCTTTCTCTCCCTCTCTCACTCGTCTGTTTCTTTTCTCTTATTTTTGCAGTCTCTCCATCTGTCTTCCTTCCGTCGCACACAGTAAACACATGCATAATAGTAAATCAAAACAAACGCACTGTAAAGCAAAGACACGTTTATATATACAGTAATCAATCTCTCTCAGATTCATCTTCAGAGGAACTTGAGCTTGAAGATGAAAGGAGCTGCACAACTACTGATCGTGTGCTTCATGCATGAACAACTCGCACAACCCTCACTCATTGTTTTCTCATGCGCTCAAAGCGTTACAATACGTATCATTCATATAATAACATTATACTGTATTGCAATCTAGGCGTACTTCGGAAATCGCTCAAGGGAAATAATACACCTGAAAATTTGACTCCTTTAGAGTTATGCCCCCTTTTCCGAGCCCACGCCCTTTAGAAGTCGGCCATTTTTGTTTACTGAATCGTTCTTTGTCGACTCTACGTCGAGCGTTTTGAACTTGGACCGCTGTTTACTGTGATAAAGTAAGCCGAGTCTGCAATACCGGCATGCACTGCTCTTAACAACAATGTATAGTATACCGAATCTGTTTTCATTGTACTAAGAGAAAATAGTTTGGTTTTGGACGTGAAATTCTATGAAGGGTCCGCTGTAATCATTCACAGCCCCAGCTGACCAAAATCCCTGTTTCGAAACTTGAATACATTCTCATTTCCATCTTCATCGTCCCTGAGTTTTGGGTTTTGTTTGTTTTCTGCTGAATGTTGTCATTGTGTTTTGTGTGTCTCAGAACTGGTATGTATGATTAGACTGCATCAATCTGAATATTTTTTATGTTCCTGGTCTTTAAGTGATAACATCGAACAAGTTTGATACTTAAAATGGCGATCTAAAAAAAGTTCTCTGTGCGCTTGATTGACGACGATGAAAGGACTAGTGTCTAGGCTAGACTCAGTCAGAAAACACAATTATGAATTACAGTATACTTCATCATACCACTGATTCTTCAGATTTTACAATTTCTGAAATATTGGACTTTATATAGACTATGGTATATGAAAGATATCAGGTAGGTCTAGACCTGGACACTTTTGTCATGAATTAAAATTTTAGTGCAAGGATTCGGCGTTTCAACAGTTTACAATAACTTTTAATCTGTGATTAAAATTTTTATTGGTGTGTCAGAATGTTGTCATTTCCAACTTTCACAGATTTTGTAAAGTACGGTGTGTCATGATTTAAATTTTTATTTCTAGGATTAGGCATTTTAAGAGTTTACGATAACTCTTAATCTGTGATTAAAAATTTTATCCGTGTGTCAGAATGTTGTCATTTCCAACTTTCACAGATTTTGTAAAGTACGGTGTGTCATGATTTTAATTTTTATCTCTAGGATTAGACATTTCAAGAGTTTACGATAACTCTTTATCTGTGATAAAAAATTTTATTGGTGTGTCAGAATGTTGCCATTTCCAAGTTTCAGTGATGTATAAAGTATGATGTATAATGATTTAATTTTTTTTTTTTTTTTAAAGAATAGGCATTTCAATAGTTTACGATAACTCTTAATCTCTGTTTAAACATTTTATCTGTGTGTCAGAATATTACCATTTACAAGCTTCAGTGATTTTGAAAAGTACGGTGCGTAACGATGTAATTTTTTTTCTAGGATTAGGCTTTTCAAGAGTTTACGATAACTCCTAATCTATGATTAAAGGTGTGTCAGAATATTGCTATTTTCAAGTTTCAGTGATTTTGTAAAGTATAGTGTGTAACGATTTAACTTTTTTTCGAGGATTAGGCATTTCAAGAGTTTACGATAACTCTTAATAAGTTAATCTGTGATTACACATTTTATGGTGTGTCAGAATGTTTACTGGGTGTTCCTCCCAACACAACAGACACGCTGTAACCGTTATTTATGATTTGATTCACATTGAATAAGAGAAAAAAAGTGTCTTTGTGGAAAGGGTTATATAAGGTTCTATTTTCCACATTTCTTCATGCATCTGTGTTCATTGTGCCTCCACCGTTCCCCCTTCCCACACCAAAACAAAAAAAAAAAGTAGATGCATCGAACGACCATTTGTGCTAGACTAGGCCTAGACTTAGTCTAGTATCGCAGAATACACCCTTTACAATGTTACTTTTCAAATTTCTCACGTACACTGAAACCTCGTTATACCGCCAAGTAAGGGGCAAACAGAAAAATGGCGGTATAACGAGAATGGCGGTACAACGAAAATACCATGTAGAACAAGGGAAATAAGTAATTTACCAACATTGGACTGGCTAATATGTCTAAAATAATGCAGTTATCTCCCTTTAAAACAATAAGAGTTAAAATTAAAAACAAGCAAGAACTAAGGACTGGAAGCGCATGTGTCAAGTTGAAGAATGATAAGAAAAGAAGTTGACTACTACACATCACACATCCGGGTCGGAGAATCACACGAGCGATAGGCCTAGGTTCAATGTGTGCTGTTTGCATCGTACCCCGTGACCGGTGCGAACCAGTTGAAGCATCACCTCTCGCGCGCTTACGTTCGTTCGCAAACTCTCTAGGCCTATTGAGCGAGAGGTGATTGAACTGTGACCCGCCTTTCCCACTGCATGCCCCATCAGTAGGCCTATCAGGACTTCGCTTCCAAAAAGCGAAGAGTGTGTAGTAGGATTGGTGTTTGAGTAACAAGCACAGACTGTGGCGCCAAGTGATGTTCCGTCTGTTAGCTGGATTTAGGTAGAGGTGGGGAGTGGGGAGTGGGGGTTAAATTTACGTTGGCGGTATAACGAGCAATATTTACTATACTCAAGTTATGAATGTAACAGTTAAACTGTTGGCGGATGGCGGTATAACGAGATTTTTAGTGACTTTGTATAGGTGTCAGATCCGTTCCACGGCGAAAAGCTGGCGGTATGCGGGAATGGCGGTATAACGGGTGGCGGTATAGCAAGGTTTCACTGTACATGTATAATCTTTACAGATCTGCACTCTGCACAAATGTTGGGCCTAAATTTGATGTATAATGTGCATTTAAGCATCGAGCTGTAGGCCTACAGTGTTTTACGTACATGTATTGGAATGTACTGTTAGTAGTTACTGTGTTACTGATATGAAACCAAGTGGAAACGATTGAGCTTGCAATTGATGCTAAAACTCTAAAAGTTACGCGAATAGGCCGAGCGGTCAATAAGTTAATGGCGTGTAAAATAAATTATTGTATAAACAGGTAGTCACGTTCACCAGTCTGTCTATGCGCTCCATTCTGCAACACGCTTTCCTCACATTGTGTACAACTCGGGGTATTGTCGAGTGGGTCCTCGAAAGGGGACATGAGTTACCTCCCGCAATCGGATTTCCGGATAACGTCTATCAAACGAATAAATGAGACTTGCCACTAAATGGAAAGGAATGAAAATTTCTTTCTGTTGACTTAAGTACAGTGCTTAAGTACTGTAAACACTCTGTGAGCTGTAATCAAAACCATTCTTCGATAAAATTATACAGTATGAAGGGGAAATGGCTATTTCGGAGCCAAAAATTACAGAAAAATCAGTTTCAGTTAAGACAAATTGATACAGTGAAACCTCGCTATACTGCCACCCGTTATACCGCCATTCCCGCATACCGCCAGCTTTTTGCCGTGGAACATATCTGACACCTATACAAAGTCACTAAAAATCTCGTTATACCGCCATCCGCCAACAGTTTAACTGTCACATTCATAACTTGAGTATAGTAAATACAGTATTGCTCGTTATACCGCCATCGTAAATTTAACCCCCACTTCCCACTCCCTACCTCTACCTAAATCTAGCTAACAGACGGAACATCTCTTGGCGTCACAGTCTGTGCTTGTTACTCAAACACCAATCCTACTACACACTCTTCGCTTTTTGGACGCGAAGTCCTGATAGGCCTACTGATGGGGCATGCAGTGGGAAAGGCGGGTCACAGTTCAATCTCCTCTCGCTCAATTAGGCCTAGAGAGTTTGCGAACGAACGTAAGCGGGCGCGAGGTGATGCTTCAACTGGTTCGCACCGGTCGCGGGGTACGATGCAAACAGCACACATTGATCTATGACGTAGGCCTAGCGCTCGTGTGATTCTCCCACCCGGATGTGTAAATGTGTAGTAGTCAACTTCTTTTCTTATCACTCTCCAGCTTGACACATACGCTTCCAATCCTTAGTTCTTGCATGTTTTTAATTTTAACTCTATTGTTTTAAAATCAACTCAAGTCCTTAAACACAAAGAACAACAACAACAAAAAAATACAAAATGAAAGCAGTGTAAACTTCAAAATGACAACAAAGGTTTATGTCTAGAGAAGAGATAAGGGAGATACAGTGAAACCTCGTTATACCGCCAAGTAAGGGGCAAACAGAAAAATGGCGGTATAACGCGAATGGCGATACAACGAAAATACCATGTAGAACAAGTGAAATAAGTAATTTACCAACATTGGACTGGCTAACATGTCTAAAATAATGCAGGTCTCTCCTTTTAAAACAATAGCGTTAAAATTAAAAGCAAGCAAGAACTAAGGATTCGAAGCGACTGTGTCAAGTTGGAGAATGATACGAAAAAGAAGTTGACTACTACACATTACACAACCGGATCGGAGAATCACACAAGCGCTAGGCCTACGTCATAGATCAACGTGTGTTGTTTGCATCGTACCCCGGGACCGGTGCGAACCAGCTGAAGCATCACCTCGCGCGCGCTTACGTTCGTTCGCAAACTCTCTAGGCCTAGGCCTATTGAGCGAGAGAAGATTGAACTGTGACCCTCCTTTCCCACTGCATGCCCCATCAGTAGGCCTATCAGGACTTCGCTTCCAAAAAGGGAAGAGTGTGTAGTAGGATTGGTGTTTGAGTAACAAGCACAGACTGTGGCGCCAAGTGATGTTCCATCTGTTAGCTGGATTTAGGTAGAGGTGGGGAGTGGGGGTTAAATTTACGTTGGCGGTATAACGAGCAATATTTACTATACCGGTACTCAAGTTATGAATGTAACAGTTAAACTGTTGGCGGATGGCGGTATAACAAGATTTTTAGTGACTTTGTATAGGTGTCACATCCGTTCCGCGGCAAAAAGCTGGCGGTATGCGGGAATGGCGGTATAGCGAGGTTTCACTGTACCTGCATTATTTTAGACATGTTAGCCAGTCCAATGTTGGTAAATTACTTATTTTCCTTGTTCTACATGGCATTTTCGTTGTACCGCCATTTTTCTGTTTGCCCCTTACTTGGCGGTATAACGAGGTTTCAGTGTACATAGAGAGGCTTGCAAAGTAGCATTGATTTTTGTCACGCGTTACAGAGATATTCATGAAAAACGCGCGTGGATAATTTTGAAACGAGCTATAGTATTGTAGTGTGTATCAATAGCTGCCATTGCTTCTACTGCCAGCTGTTTTACATCAGCGAGTTTGAACGTCATGTTTTTGTCGGCAGCAGTTTGTTTGACAAGTGACAACAGTTCTGACTTCAAGCTTGTGTCGGAAAATGGTATAATGTGCTCTTTTTGCAGCCACGCTTGAATATCAGCCTTTTAACCCTCTACGGCCCATGACATGAAATAGTTGAGGAAATCAAACAGAAAGTTTTGTGCAAGTATAAATGTGTCTGTTGATTACAAAAATACTGGTGGCAAGTTGAATCATACATTGGCTATTACGTAATGCAAAGTATCATATATGATACCTTGGGCCTTAAAGGTTGAAAGTATCATAATATGATACATGGGGCAAGTATCATATGTGATACACTGGGCCGTAGTCAGAGCTGCCAACCTCGAAAACTGGATTTTCATATTCCAGGCATCAAAAATTCATATTCTGACCCTGATTTTCATACTCACACTGGTGCAGAAAAATAATCTCGCGAAATTTAAATGAATGTCTCCTTTTCGCTTTTTAGTCATGCTTTTAGGCTTATAGATAGCTACTAAAAAGCTTTTCCTCAGCTTTAAACTGAGGTAATGGGAGTCACTCACTGTGGTAAAATAATATTTTGACTACCAACAGCTCTTTCCAAATCCTTTTCATATTCTTGTAATCTAAGTGCTATTTTGATTAAGTGAATTCTTGCTTTTAACTAAAAAAAAATCCCCCTTCCTTTAAAATTAAAAAAAGAAACCAAAAACTGATAAGATATGTAAGATACTGGCAATAATAACACAAGAACGCCCTCATTTTGTAAGACAAATTTATACAAAAGAAACTTGTTCATCACATAATTGCTGCTAAGCTTGAAATTCAAGACCATCAGAGGACAGACTGTAGCACTTTACCATGACCACTAGCAAAATTAAATCATTTATATCCTGCTAAAATTTTGATGTCACCAGAGACCTTGAAACTGCATTAATATCAGTAATTGTACCCAAGTGTAAAATGCTCACATTCATATCTTAAATTGCTCTCAGTCTCAGATTTAAGCATGTCATCTGCTGGTAGAGCAGGAAAGAGAAATCCATCTAGTCTAGAGCTAGCCCTAAACTTTCCAAACTGGTGCTTTGAAAAGGGCTCTGTCAGGCCTACTAGATCTAGTCTAGTCTAATAGTACAGTAAAGGTCATTAACCTTGGCCCTAAAGCCAACACTATTATAGTAGTTTAGTAGTACACTATGCTCATCCCAAATGTAGGTCATCTAATGCCCTGAGGGCCTACAGTATACACTCACAACAGACCAAATGAAACAGCATACACAGGTAATGTGTAGGCACTGTAGGTACTCTGGGTATGGCACAATGCATACGCATGACGGGATTCGTCGGGCATCAAAGTAAAGCCCCAAACTTTGCAAGGTTATCTGGAGATGGGTTGAACAATAGCACAAAGCCTCCTGTGATGACTGGTATCTTTGTAAGAGACTTCTAGTTTTAACTAAACGTCTTCTGGATCTAGCAATTTTGGTATGCGGCCGGCAAATAGGCCTAGCATACACGCCAAACGGTGCCGGCGAAAGCGAAACTAAGAAACGCGCGTCAGCATCGATACTGCTGTGTACTCTACGGCAAAAAGGAATGCCAGTACTGTACTGAACTCTACGATTTCAATCGTTTGTTGTGAGACTCGAGTACTTGTACTCATGACTAAAACAGCCCATTTTGATGATTTTCAGTACAAGAAAGCTCTTTAACCTTTTCCGCCACACGTTATTTACGTTATTTACCGCCACTCGTGGGTGTAATACACCCAGTGACTCAGAAAGACTGGTTTGAAAGAGAACATCATATCCGCCACTCGTGGGTCTACTACACCCAGTGACTTTTTAAAGAGAGAATTTCTGTGTCTAACCCTATCCGCCACTTGTGGGTGTAAAAGACCCGATCGACCTAGGCCTATCAGGAATTCCAGGCTGAGGTTGAACGAAGACAGCTCAGAATGCCAAAAATAAATCCACGATTTTCAGGCATCCTGTTATAATTTTTAGTAAACATGCAGTAAACATGTCGCCGGCTATAAAAAGTGAAATGATACTTAAATTAGAGAATCAGATTTGCAACCTGTTTCACGTTTTATCCTGGAACTCGTTTGGCATTACTTTGAATGGTATGAAACTGGCATCAAGGCAACACCAAGTAACATCGAACCAAGTATTCGAAAAGGAGGCCCTACAAGAAGCATTCGCCATGAGAAAGTGAGTTGATACAATCTACTCTTCTTTGCCAATAATATGAATAGCATTAGCAATAGCAGAATTGTGCGTATCATTTTTTTTTCTGAAGTAATCGGTTCAGTATTCTGTTTGAAAGATTATTTTATGGCTTTGCTGTATTTAGGTGTGTGTGTGTGTGCGTGCGTGCGTGCGTGCACATTTACTGTTGAATGCATAATTAATCATACATTGTGAGACACCTAGATGTGCGAGATGTTATCCAGTACTAATCAATTATCATATTATTATAACAGATATAACATTACACTTTCTAAGTTTTGTTTTGATTATCTGATTTTCAGCATGGTATTCCCCAATGGTCTTCGGGCCATACTGTCTGAGGAGCCTTCCTCCAACGGAGCAGAGGGCAGAAGACAAGTCTATAAGAGACTGTATGGTACAGTGAAACCTCGCTATACCGCCACCCGTTATACCGCCATTCCCGCATACCGCCAGCTTTTCGCCGTGGAACGGATCTGACACCTATACAAAGTCATTAAAAATCTCGTTATACCGCCATCCGCCATCAGTTCAACTATTACATTCATAACTTAAGTATAGAAATTATTGCTCGTTATACCGCCAACGTAAATTTAAGCCCCACTCCCCACCTCTACCTAAATCCAGCTAACAGACGGAACATCACTTGGCGCCACAGTCTGTGCTTGTTACTCAAACACCAATCCTACTACACACTCTTCGCTTTTTGGAAGTGTGTAGTATCAGCACTTCTTTTTGGAAGCGAAGTGCTGATAGGCCTACTGATGGGGCATGCAGTGGGAAAGGCGGGTCACAGTTCAATCTCCTCTCGCTCAATAAGCCTAGGCCTAGAGAGTTTGCGAACGAACGTAAGCGCGCGCGCGGTGATGCTTCAACTGGTTCGCAGCGGTCGCGGGGTACGATGCAAACAGCACACATTGATCTATGACGTAGGCCTAGCGCTCGTGTGATTCTCCGATCCAGATGTGTAATGTGTAGTAGTCAACTTCTTTTCTTATCATTGTTTTAAAGGGAGATAATTGCATTATTTTAGACATGTTAGCCAGTCCAATGTTGGTAAATTACTTATTTCCTTTGTTCTGCATGGTATTTTCGTTGTACCGCCATTCTCGTTATACCGCCATTTTTTTGTTTGCCCCTTACTTGGCGGTATAACGAGGTTTCACTGTACTTTGAAGGTGAAAACATCTTGCACTGGCTCTTCTATTGTACTCTACTCAGCTGTCCTACATTTTAGAATCAAAATGTCCCAGATAGATTTATTGCATTTGCCCCATTTTGCTATAACCACCACAACAACCATTATCATCATCATTCTTAAGCTTGTTATCATCATGATCATCTCCATCATTATTGACCTTCCCTGTCTCGCCATCATTATTTTAAGATTTTAGTTGGCTACATCTGCGCATTAGGGGAAAAAAAAATTAATATGCAAGAGACAGACATTCTAAACATGCACATACAATATATTTTATGAAAAGTTGTGTTTTATAGAAGAAATAATGTAGTTTTGATGTTAACTGAAAGTTTAACATCAACACCTATGGTAGAACCATGAAGTTTCATTTTCAGAACAAACATGCTCAGAATAACATAAAACAAATGTCAAATCAACTATTCACTGCTCACTTGGCAGTTCAAGAACAACATTGGAGGGACCAAGAGAAGACTTGTGATCCCAGAGGCGCTTAGGAATGCCGTAAGGGAAGTGACAAGATGTGAGGAGGAGGAAGAAGATGGTGGTGCTGGGAAGTATGATTTCCAGTACGAAGTGGATGATAAGGTGAGTCAAGATGTATCCACCCTGAAACTTACAGCACAACATTCCACCGTAAGTTACCCATAATATCAAAGTCAAAGATAATATTTACATACTTCAAACCATCATTTCTTATTATCGGTAATTCAGCAATACTGAAATTAAATAAAAGTTTAAAATCCAACATAGATATAGTCTATAGAATGTCAAGTATTATTTTACGTCGGCTATGTCATGGTACGAGTCTAGAGGCATTGAGAAATAGCCCACTTTGTTCCTTGAAACCCATGGCTCAGCAAGCTTACCCAGCACAAGGACAGGCAGCTGAAATTAAAGAACATGCCTGTGTTTCACAGAAACCATAACAGTCACAAACTTACAAGGTGTATTGCATTGCGGTGTATAAGCTATAGTAATTTTGACTTTTCTCAAATAGGCACACTATGTCACCATGGAAGAGCTCAGTAAGGCGAACTACAATCAGTGCCAAGCTGGTGGAGAGACAATGAAGAAAGTCACAAAAAGAGCATAGTGAGGCTTATATTATATGGAGACTCTGAATCAAAGGAAGAAATAACTGGAAATGAAATGTCCTGTGTCAACTATATATACAGTAGACAGTCAATCTTTCTCTCCATCTCTCTCTCTCTCTTTCTCTTTTCCTCTCATTGATCCTTCTCATTGCATGTCATGAGGATGTTGACACACCTGGAGCTTTTGACGAGCAATATAAAGAAGAGCTTCATGTAAGCATACTGGCTTTAACATTCACCTCCATACTGAAATGATACGCAAACTTCAGGAAAGAAAGAATCTTGACATTATTGAAAAATACCTAACATTATTGAAGTGATAACACATAATCTTGCAGAACTTGCTTGAAACTGTAAGCTGCTCATCATATGGATATAACACCAGCCTCTCTTTCTTCTTTTCCAGGCTCATCATATCACTCTGGAGGAGATCTCAGGAATTCCTTGGGACACCCGCCGACCATCTGTTGGGGGGGGGGCCCCAAGAGGACAACGAAAAATTTAGATCGAATAAATCCTGAATACTCGAATCTCTTGCACTTAAGTTTTTTAGTGTTTGGTTGAGTAGGCTACTTGATTAGATGCTTAGATGATGGTGGTAGCCATGATGGTGGTGGCAATGGCAATTTGATAAGTGGTCTTGAGGAAGTGGTGAAAAGAGGTGATAGTGATACTGATGTGGGGCTGATGATGATCCTCCATCCCTGATTCGTCTTCCCTCTATGTTTGTGAACTTCACCACATCTCTGATAATGTCTTTCCCAATAAAGAGGCTGAACGCATCAATCGGATGGCGCACTGTGCTCGTGCTAGGCACCTTGTCTTTAGGAATTTTCAAAATGTTCCGTGCTTGTGTTTTTCAAGCCAGTGGTGGTTCACTGCACCACACTGCAGTTTTGGCCTTGTACCACGTCAGTGTCTCATCTTTCCTTGTATTTGGCAGATCAGTCATCTCCATTGCATCGCCTGTCTCACAATATTGCTGGTTGTCTTCTGTGTCGCCGAACAGATCAAAACCCACTGGCTGGAGATCAGATCCCAGTAATCCCACTATCCGGAACTGTTTCCGTTCTTCCTCCCTCTGTCTGTCTTCCATCATCCTTTCTTCCTCTTCATCATCATCATCGGGATGGTCCGCATCATTCTCATACTCTCCAAATACTTTCTCCTCTGATTCAGAACTTCTATCTTCCTCTTCCCATACAGGATGGCCTACATCGTCCAATTCTAACTGATCCCAGATGTTTATCCTTTCCTCAGGCATGATTCAGGCTGAAATAAAATCATATACTCAATCCATTAATAATTCAGCCTGCCGTACGTCAAGCAATAGCATGATTGGTTAACTAAAATTGTTTGCAACGGGCCAGTATGGAGTTTAAAATATATAATATTTGCAAGATAGCTCACCACAGATTTGCATAAGTTTTGTGAAGAGAACACTCTGTTTTCAAGCATGTCTGTGTTTACTGTCAATTGTTCTATGGATATCAAAGTGTTTTTTTTCTTTTAAATCAGATCTTACAAAATATCTGAATATCTGTTCAGTCATCATCATCATCAGCAGCATTTTCAACATGATCTTCATCTTATTACCATCATCAGCAACAGCAGAATTATCATTAACATCATCATCATCTTTTTATGATAACCACATCACCATCATCATCATCATTAGCAGCAGCAGCATCACTTTTAGCGTTATCTTCATTTTATCACCATCATCAACCCTCATTAGCAGAAGCATTGTTATCATCATCAACAATCATCATCATCTTCGTCATTTTGTTCTTATCACCACAACTTTAATTTTTGTTGTAAAAGTATCATAAATCCAACACAATTGATTTTATTAAATTTTCTAATCTGGTTTCTATATTGTGGAAAGTGTTGCTGCAAGCCTCTGTGTTTTAACTTCCCTTCCTTATCACGTAAATCCTATAGTATTTTCACTTGCAATTACCACAGATCGATTACTCTAACGTTGGGTAATGAGTTAACCGAGTACGAATACCTGCATGAAGTGCCAGCGAGTAGTCTGCTGGCAGACAATCTAGATTTCAAGACCCAAACACTGTTGCACACTTCGGCATGAGTTACGATTTTGTTACGAAGTTGCAATCTGAAAGAGCTGCACCATCGCTACGACAAGAATGGTTTTCTCAATACCGGAAGAGACGGATATGAAGCGTGCGAATACGCGCGGGTGCTTTCGACCCACTTGTGGCGGATAGGCCTATCATTCTATCAATTGTTTTTCGCTATATAGAGGTCACTGGGTTGATTACACCCACGTGTGACAGAGAGAGTTGGTTTTGGTTGTTTTGTAAATAAATTCGTCAAAAATAAACAGTACAGTAACAGACAAAATCTCAGCTCGCACAATGACCACAAATGAATAATTGAAGAATACACAAAGCTTGGAGGCATACATTTTATTTTGGAAGGAGATGTGTTCACTTTTCTGACATGCACGGGTGTTTTACACCCACGAGTAGCGGAAAAGGTTAAGCGCCCGACTTCGTTGCGGAAGGCATTCACGGTATTCTTTTTCATACTGACAGTCGATTTTCGTATTTTTAAGAGTACGATTCGTATTTTCGTACTGAGGTCAGATTTTCGTATGAAATACAAAAATTTCGTACTGGTTGGCAGCTCTGCGTAGTGGTAACAAGGATCATATATGATACGCTAATCATTTCAGAGTATGGAATTCTTTAAAGCTGTTACGGCCTTTGTTTAGACACAAGAAAACATTGTCTCTGGTAAAACTGCACTTTTCACACTTGATGAACGTAAGGTGTCGACAGTTTTGATTTTTGCATTTTCCTCTGGCTTCTGCCCATTGTGGAAGATGGTCTGTACTGTCAAGACGAACTTCAGAATTAACGATGGTTCTCCTGTGCATTGGTATGTTTGAAACGGGAGTTGATGATGTAGACGGTCTTCCTGTGAGGCGTCTGATTTCAATCAAGGATGCCGCAACGGGAGACTGAATTTCAGCGAAGTTGCAAGGCTTTTGGCCGAGGAGTTTGCAATGACGCTTATACAGGAGCCAGCTAACCACGGAGACGATGGAAACTGTGCCAGAATATGCGCACGTACCAACGTTTTGTTGCAGTGATTTGTCATGACAGCCTGACTGCCAACTCCAAGTGGGGATTTCAGAGCTGGTGCTCCAGCAGCTCCTTGGTATATATCAAACTCGTACAGAATCCCAGAAGCACCGGCCCTACCCCACATTTTGAATCCCCATGGATGAGGCTTTCCACGAATATATTGTTTCAGAGATGACCTTCCTTTGAATGGAACCATGATTTCATCCACAGCGTATGTTCCTCTGGGTGAACTGAGGCAAGAGTGTCTTGAAGAGAACGTATCCATGGTCGCAGCTTCCATAATTTGTCCTTTAGTCGCTCTGCTTCTGGCACTGTGGAATTCTGGACAAAAAGGAGATTGGCAACGAGCGATACAAATCTATTCCTCGGCATAGATCTGCCACCGGTCCGTATCGCGTGCCTGCTGCCCAATATGTTCTGACATTGTAGCCTTTCATCAGCCCCATTCTGAAATACATCCCAATGAGGGTCTCTATTTCTTTTGTTGTCGTTTTAAGCTTGATGCTCTTTGCTTCCATGGCATACATGTTTGTTTGCGTTGCTATTAGCTGCAGTATTTCATCAGTCACGAATTTACTGAAGTAAGTGTGTGGGGTAGCTACCTCCGTTACCACTTCAGGTTCCCCAAGAAATGAAACTGGTGCCCTAGTGAATGGTCCAGAAGTCCATTGTGGACCTTCCAGTACCACCTCACTGTCATCAGTGGCTGCTTCTTCCTGCTCCATGAGCATGAGCTGAGCCAGAGGAACATCGTCGTCCTCATCGTCAGAGTCAGCCCAGGATGGTCCAGGTTGTGGTTGAGCTTGCTGCCTTAGTTGGGCTAGGGGAACATCATCAGCATCATCTCCATACAGCCGCCTCTTCGACTTTGGCACTTCTATGAAACAGTCGTCTTTCTCTTCTTTCTAGGCGTTGTATGCATTTCTTCATCCTCTTCATCAAGATCTCCATAATCAGGCACATATTCATCATCTGAACTTAGTTCAAAGTCACTTCATGACTGTTTATGAATTCCAAGACATCACTGATGTTTTCATCCGTATTCATCTGGTGACATAAAATATCAAAAAGTACTTAGAAATCTCTTGCATCAGAAAGATCAGATGATGTCTTGGGCTTGTATAAGCTATATGCTACATATATAGGCCGAAATCAACTTCTAAAACCTCCATTTTATCAAGCGACAAACTGTTAGAACATGGCATGCATTAACGTCTGTGTATCATATATATATGATACTTTCATCCCTTACAGCCCAGAGTATCATATATGATACGCTTTATTTCCAAACATCATAAAAGCTAAATTTATATAAATAACTATTCTGAAATTGTCACATTGGGCTCATACTCATAGTTACACTTTATTTCTTAGCATTTGTAAGAGAAAAAGACAGAAAAACTCACCCTGAGTGTGTTGAGCTTTCTTTTCCAAAGGTCTGTCTTGAATGGAACGTCGCAATCAAATGTCGATGAACTTGAAAGTCCACCCTGTTCTTCGTAAAGTTGCCTTGCTACAAAAACCCCGGTGACGAATGACCAGTGATTGGTGGTTTTAGACAGGTACAAGATGGGAGCAGAGATTAGTGGCCATCTAATCTTAAGTATCATATATGATACCGTGGGCCATAGAGGGTTAAATGGATGATGTTGGAATTATAGCATTCACATGGACAACATGATATGTAGCATTGTCCATCACGATGCAAGAAAGTCTGTCTAGTCTAGTGCTGGCAGTAGAGCATCAGAAACCCACTCACTCAATTTTTTACCATTTATCTCCGTATGGTAGTTGCGGTTGTCGGTTGATTTGGATTGGGAAATTCACCAGGAAATTCCCAGTATTTTTACTGTAGACAAAACTGTCTTTCACTCCATTGCAATACTGTACTAGGCAGCAATGTAGTGTCATTTCGTTTTCCTAAATAAGTAATAACTATCTTTTATGCTGCTGCGATACCAATTCATAATAATCGTACTAAATACAGAATGAGTGAATTAACTATTTATATACTGTATTTTTATTTATCAAATTTTTTTTTGCACAACCGTAACACCTAAACCATGAATTCACAACTGTACACAAAACAAAAAAAGATGTGACATAAAATCATTGTGTAACAACACACTGACATCAGCACTGTGCACACAACCCCGAGATTCATTGTGAATCACATTACATTCTGACTGTTCACGCCTTTGCTTCAGAAAATACGGCGCACTTCTAGTAAGCGTGAATTTGGTGCGCATTTGTGGTTCACCAGTGAACACGGAAGAGCACAAGGAATACTGTATACATACTACTATTCGTATAGAGGTTTTATATTTTATAGGTTGCAAATAGCGAAATTCCCTATCGTGAACACTGTCAGATTAAAAATTTAGATTTACAGCTGTATAACGTTTTTGCAGATGCATGAGCGCATGCCAAGTTTCATTTCACAAGCTTCATTAGAAGTGGTCGACTTCTCTGATCAAAGTGTACCATTTCAAAGTTTACAAGCTATACCTCCCACTTTGTCTTATGTCTCTGCCTATGGGCTACACTTACACAACCCTCTACTCTCGTTACTGCATCCCCAAGGCTCCAGTGAGACATCCTGCCGGCATCCGCCAAATGTAACCAAGTGGCAAGGCAACAGCATAGTATTCTTTCTCTTATATTTAACTCACTGACGACGTTTCCCGTTACATAAACGGGACGGGCCGCGAGTTACCAGAGACGTTTCCCGGTGCCCCAGCGGGATGAGCATTTAGAATTTTTTCCCGTCTAAGTCGTTCCCGTTGGAGTCCCGGGAAACGTTGTTTCCGCTATCTTAGCCATTTGTTTCGGTTCCTGCCGAGTTTCCCGGAAATAGGAGTAACGTAAAAACAAGCGAGGTAACTCTAGCGAGCACCAGTCTTGCCTGAACGTTCAAAATGACGACCAGAAGCAGAAGCAAGAAGAGGAGATTTTCAGAGCCTTATACGTTCAAATAAAGTGTTACAGGTAGGAATATGGTCTTCCTGCATTGTCCTGTCATACTTACATTCACTCAAACCACAATAACTATAAAGAAACAGCATTTATTATTTTTTACAAAATTTTATTTGAGNAATCTGCTGAAATCTGACTGAGGTCTGGTGATCACTGTAGGCCCTAAGTGGGGTCTCTGGTCGGGGAATAAGGAGCTGAAGTGAAGTGAATCAAGAGCTGCGGTGAAGGGACTGAATCAGTACAGCTGAAATAAATTTTCAAATCTGGACCTCAAGGAATCAAATGTTAGCAAAGCTATAAAGCAAGATTCAATGAAAACATCTGCATTTATCACTGAAAAGTAAACTAATATCAACCAGAGCTAAGTATCATCCACATTCCGCAAGCTTTATTGCTCAATATGTCAGCAAGATAATGCCCGCTTTTGAGAGTGTCCACATTAGTGAGCTGTCAAACTTGGGAAGTCCTGAGCATTTTTACACCAGTTACACCCACAAACTGGCCATGTTTAGGAATTGCAAAATTGTACTTGGTCTAGACATTGCAGCTGGACATTTCAAAACTGAAGATGCCTCCTAAACCCTTTACATTTTTTGCCTTTTTCTAGCTTCACTGACTGATTTTTATATCAAATTTGAAATTTCATGTTTTATGGGTTTCGGGCGACTCCTTGAATGAAAATTGACAACTGAGTATTCTGGGTAGAACTAGTCGTTATTTGAGCACGACATTTCTCAGCTCCTTTGGCCAGCATCATCTACACGTGAATTAGTGCCATCTAATTCAATATCTCTGTAAGAGGTCTTTGATCTACAGCATCAGACATTCTGAAGTGATTTAATCATGACTTGATCAACTAAAGTTCATTAATGCTAATACAGTGGAACCCGCTTAAGCGAGACGGCTCCGTTCCCGACGAATCGTCTCCCTTAAGCGGGCGTCCCGCTTAGGCGGACTATCCATTATAAAGTGATTTCTTAGCTAGTTTGTGCGTTTCATTCAAGTTAAGGGATATCATTACTTGTTGCTAGTGAAGTGTGACAACGGAGTCAGATTTAAATTGTATATATACTGTTTAAANTGAGAAGATGGGCCGAAAAAACCTACACTAGAAATTTCCTGTCCCTGCTGGGGATTGAACCAGGGTCTCTCAGCTTGCAAGTCTAAAAATGTTGCCATTACACTACCAGGACGCTAACTTCACAGCAATTTAATTCCCATAAACCTCCGGCCTGAATATGTTCCCTAACTTCCATGTGTGAGCCTAGTGCTCACCCGTGACCCTAACACACTTTCCAACTGTCCACACTAGGACTAAACCGCAACGAAGTGAACATTTTCAGTGGGTCTCCAGGAATAGGTCTTGTAAGGTTTTCTCATACTAAGACTTCAATTTACAATGACAAATTATATTGAAAGCATGCACAAAACTAGCAGATGACGTGTCGGAAATACCAAAGAGAAAACAAAAAAGCCTAGTAAGTCACTCACGCAGATTCTTTATTCAAACAGTTTGCGCCATCCTTCTTGCATGAACATCCAGACTCACTGGCAGTGGCACAGTGGGCACTGCTCATGCCCAGCAGCACAGGAAAGAGAGGGGGGNGGGGGGGGGGGGGAGAGAGAGAGAGAGAGAGAGGGAGAGAGAAAAAAACGGGGAGAGGAGGTGAAGGTTTACACTATACTTCGAAGTGCTGAATCACTTTTTGGTTTCTTCAAAAGGCTACCATTTCTTGAACCAGACTTGTCCCATTGAAAGGAGGTGATTTTGTCCAAACCTCCCTCTGTGATGGAGAATACTATGAATAAATATATGGCAGCTTTACAACTACATGTTCTTTCACAAAAATTTGACAACTGTCAATGTCATAACTCCAACTCTGGTAATTCAAACTTACAGTGGTCCTATCGAAACTGAATAAAGCAGGATTGACAATCAGCCTATGTTGGGGACATTGAGGAATACCAGAAGTTTCAGAGAGTAATTCTGACTGATTGCAAAATATCACGGCAAAAATAATGTGTAATGGGTCATTTATACCCAAGTGTAGATGTCAGGTTGAGGGAGAAAACAAAACATAAATAAACAAAAACTCAATGTTTCATCAGTACTGAGGCACTTGTGGGTTTAAAAAAATGTACAATGTATATGCTGGAGAGCATATCACGTCATGAAATACAAGAAAACTGACATCTGGGAGTTATAAAACAGGCTCCAATAAACATCAGATGATATCCAAACACAAAGCATAATGTGCAATGATGTTAGCTGCTGACAGTAATAGGCTATTTTTTGTTCCTTTTCTCTAAAGTGCTGTAGCCTACAGCCAAATCTGCTGAAATCTGACTGAGGTCTGGTGATCACTGTAGGCCCTAAGTGGGGTCTCTGGTCGGGGAATAAGGAGCTGAAGTGAAGTGAATCAAGAGCTGCGGTGAAGGGACTGAATCAGTACAGCTGAAATAAATTTTCAAATCTGGACCTCAAGGAATCAAATGTTAGCAAAGCTATAAAGCAAGATTCAATGAAAACATCTGCATTTATCACTGAAAAGTAAACTAATATCAACCAGAGCTAAGTATCATCCACATTCCGCAAGCTTTATTGCTCAATATGTCAGCAAGATAATGCCCGCTTTTGAGAGTGTCCACATTAGTGAGCTGTCAAACTTGGGAAGTCCTGAGCATTTTTACACCAGTTACACCCACAAACTGGCCATGTTTAGGAATTGCAAAATTGTACTTGGTCTAGACATTGCAGCTGGACATTTCAAAACTGAAGATGCCTCCTAAACCCTTTACATTTTTTGCCTTTTTCTAGCTTCACTGACTGATTTTTATATCAAATTTGAAATTTCATGTTTTATGGGTTTCGGGCGACTCCTTGAATGAAAATTGACAACTGAGTATTCTGGGTAGAACTAGTCGTTATTTGAGCACGACATTTCTCAGCTCCTTTGGCCAGCATCATCTACACGTGAATTAGTGCCATCTAATTCAATATCTCTGTAAGAGGTCTTTGATCTACAGCATCAGACATTCTGAAGTGATTTAATCATGACTTGATCAACTAAAGTTCATTAATGCTAATACAGTGGAACCCGCTTAAGCGAGACGGCTCCGTTCCCGACGAATCGTCTCCCTTAAGCGGGCGTCCCGCTTAGGCGGACTATCCATTATAAAGTGATTTCTTAGCTAGTTTGTGCGTTTCATTCAAGTTAAGGGATATCATTACTTGTTGCTAGTGAAGTGTGACAACGGAGTCAGATTTAAATTGTATATATACTGTTTAAAATATTGCAGTCTAACTTCATTTTCAGTAGACTTGCAGAGCATATTCTTTGCGGGGAATAGGATTTTTGGTTGGTTTCAAAGAAGCACCTAAGCCNTCTCTGGTCGGGGAATAAGGAGCTGAAGTGAAGTGAATCAAGAGCTGCGGTGAAGGGACTGAATCAGTACAGCTGAAATAAATTTTCAAATCTGGACCTCAAGGAATCAAATGTTAGCAAAGCTATAAAGCAAGATTCAATGAAAACATCTGCATTTATCACTGAAAAGTAAACTAATATCAACCAGAGCTAAGTATCATCCACATTCCGCAAGCTTTATTGCTCAATATGTCAGCAAGATAATGCCCGCTTTTGAGAGTGTCCACATTAGTGAGCTGTCAAACTTGGGAAGTCCTGAGCATTTTTACACCAGTTACACCCACAAACTGGCCATGTTTAGGAATTGCAAAATTGTACTTGGTCTAGACATTGCAGCTGGACATTTCAAAACTGAAGATGCCTCCTAAACCCTTTACATTTTTTGCCTTTTTCTAGCTTCACTGACTGATTTTTATATCAAATTTGAAATTTCATGTTTTATGGGTTTCGGGCGACTCCTTGAATGAAAATTGACAACTGAGTATTCTGGGTAGAACTAGTCGTTATTTGAGCACGACATTTCTCAGCTCCTTTGGCCAGCATCATCTACACGTGAATTAGTGCCATCTAATTCAATATCTCTGTAAGAGGTCTTTGATCTACAGCATCAGACATTCTGAAGTGATTTAATCATGACTTGATCAACTAAAGTTCATTAATGCTAATACAGTGGAACCCGCTTAAGCGAGACGGCTCCGTTCCCGACGAATCGTCTCCCTTAAGCGGGCGTCCCGCTTAGGCGGACTATCCATTATAAAGTGATTTCTTAGCTAGTTTGTGCGTTTCATTCAAGTTAAGGGATATCATTACTTGTTGCTAGTGAAGTGTGACAACGGAGTCAGATTTAAATTGTATATATACTGTTTAAAATATTGCAGTCTAACTTCATTTTCAGTAGACTTGCAGAGCATATTCTTTGCGGGGAATAGGATTTTTGGTTGGTTTCAAAGAAGCACCT
Organism: Ellobium chinense; assembly: GCA_033807755.1. Taxonomy (NCBI): domain Eukaryota; kingdom Metazoa; phylum Mollusca; class Gastropoda; order Ellobiida; family Ellobiidae; genus Ellobium; species Ellobium chinense. The sequence goes on from JAWQUT010000160.1 coordinate 113,415, forward strand.
AAGCCTTCCCACCACTCTCCTTTGAAAATTGAAAAACAATTTCTTTTAAAGACCAGGGCATGTCTACATCAAAGGGAAAGAAATAATACATGTTAAAATAAAACTGGAGAGAATATGAAACGTCTAACATCTCTGAAATCGAGATGTTCGCCACCGTCCATTCAAGTGATCAACAATAATTTGGGATCAAATTTACATGATCGTAAACACCGGCAAAGATAAGCGTCGCACTTCTCGCTCCACATCTGGCCAGAGCGCGACGCGAGCGGTGTGTGTCAAGAAGCCTTTACGCAACACGAATGATGGTCATGCCTTTGTTAATGACACCCCGGCCGAGTGTTGTGCAATAGCGCAGGTAAGGCTCGTAAGTGTCAATCACTGCCTAAGCTGAAGAAAGGATAAAGTGTGGCTGATAGGGGGCGGGGCTTACTTAATCTTGATCAGTTGATGCTTGCGCGGGTTAAATGACCAGCGGCTAGGATGTCCGCTCTGATTCGTCCATGCGTGCGCCGAAGGGTCAACTACCTAACAGAAGGCTATGGGGAGGTAACGTAAAGGGGGGTAATCAGGGCCGTCGGTACAAGCTTCTTTGTAGCTCTCGGGTTTTCAGCTGATGGGCGAAGGTAAACAAGCACTGAGACACAGTACGATAGTGACAATTTGCAGCATCCCTGTCAAAAACAGCGTGTATATTACGGAGATATGGCTCCAAGTCGTCTCGCTTAAGCGGGTTGCCGTCCCGCTCACATGTATAGATTTAAATAGCAAAAATTCCGTTCCCCGGGCATTCGTCTCACTTAAGCGGGCGTCCCGCTCACGCGTGTCCCGCTTAAGCGGGTTCCACTGTATGTGGCTTGTCTTTCAAATCTGTACAAAGTGATTACTGAAATGGCCATGGATTAAATGTATTCCTGAAAGAAGCTGAAAATGGCTGCAGATATGCATTGATTTTCATTCACTAGTCAGCTGGTGGGTGGACAGTGTTAGTCCATGGCTGTCTAAGTCCTGTGGACAACAAAGCTATGACAACTGCAGAGAGTTTCAAATTGAGGATTTCTGTGGAACTGCAAGCTTTTGACAGCACTATTTACAGGGATGCCACTCACTTTTCATAAAATTCTCTAAAACCTGCGGCTTTGCGGAAAATAATGTGGACTTGGGTGTCTCTAATCTGAAACATCTACTTTCGAAGAGCCAAATCATGTTTGATCCTTAAATAAACCTATGTTAGACAATAAAGAAATAAAGCTGTCTCTTTAATAAATGAAGACAAATAAATTTACTACATTATTATACAGTAGAGAAATCAAAAAACAGACTTGCCAACACCTAATTATCATTGATCATGCAGCTGATAAGGCTGTTTGAATAAAAGTCATCACATAGTTTGATTCTTCTAATTAGTCATTCAAACATGTTCTTCGTCAGTATCAGAAATTGAAGGCTAAGACAGGCTGCTTCATGATCTTCTTTCTTGAAGTGATTGGGTTGTAACTTGATAAGTGAGAGCTTCATTTGTAAATCCCCTAGATACTACTAGGATGTCCTAAAAAGGTTTTGCTGCTTAGATCTCTTGCTTTTCAATAAATATAATGATTCAGACTATCTGCGCAAATCAACGTAGATCTACGTGTTCTGCAAAGTAGACCAGCCCACACATCGACCCAGGAAGACGGGCAAGAGCGACGGGCTATTAGCCAGTTCTAGTGCTGCCGAAGCTAGGCCTACAAGACAATTTGCGCAAGAGAAAGCGTAACGCTGAATTTGTGCGCCTCGTGTGGTTTCCATGCTGCAAACTGCAAACGAGTTTTCAAAACCAACATAACTGCTTCCACGACAGTTTGGAATTTACGAAACGGGTTTATTGAGGCCGGAAGTGACCTTTCATTGATTTTAATCTGTCTAGCCATACGCCAGCCGTACTGAAATGCCTATGTCTGTTATAAATACTGATCTATCCACACGGCGGCCGTACTGAAACTTTCTGTAAAAATTCGGATCTCGGGAATTTACTTCTTCCGAGAGTCGCTATGGGTTCTCGGAAGGACCTCGGATGGCATTCTCGGAGCTGCCGATGTTCTCGGATTTCCGAGAATTCTCGGAAGAGTGGCATCCCTGTATTTAATCTCGACATATACAAATTTGTCTTAAAATATGCAAAGCCGAGACAAATTGTTTGAATGAATTGCTTTTATAAGCATCTCAGAACAGCATACAGCTAACATTCTTTTATTTACAGGAAGCCCTGCAGCACTAGTACCAACAATTATCAATACAGTAAAACCTCATCACCCTTCAGACAACAAGATGCCATCAGAAAAATGTTTCCACAATGGGAACTCTGTCAAGGAGGGGACTGCATTTTAAGCTTCTGGAGGCCACTGTGGGATATTAAGTCATCCATATTCTCTATTTCACTACATAAAACGTGTACCCACAAATGCCTCAGAAGAGGTAGCCATAAATGATTAGACAACATAGAGATGAGTAATATGGGTCCTTTCTTTCCAAAAAAATGTCTTCTGCCCAGCTTCACATACCCACAAATGACTCCAAAGGCAGTAAAAGAGTATATATGCTTGTATGAAACAAAACCAGGGGTATCAGTGTGTTGCTAAGACAATATCTGGAAAATACATTATAAAATGTTGATATTCTGTGATTCCATATTCTGGAGAAATTTTACAATTAAATACAAAATGGCATAAGAGTACCCACAAATACTTGCAAGGATTAAGAGCTGACAACCACTGCCATTCCTTCAAGTCTTTGTACCTCTGTTGAGAATAACTGAAGAACAAAAAATATGTTTAGCTGTATGCTATGCAACACAATAAAACCCTTATAAGACGATCATTCTTTTCACTGACCAGATAAGGCTATGTTATCCATATTCTTACACAAACCAGTTCTGTGACAAGACCTGAGACAAAACCCTGCTCTTCAGATGACCAGCTTAAACAGGAGTATTAAGATAGCTTCTGTGTAGCTTGATACTGTGCACCTTCTTGAATGGTTAGTCAGATTCTTTCCCACTCTCTCTCTTTGATGCATATCACTTCATCATGCAGTAACCTGAGGATGCAATATTTTCCACGGTAAAAACAGCAGGCAGTGTGTGGCTTATACGACTATGTGAGCAGGGAAACAGTCCACACTCACTTCAGAGTGCTTATATGCTTAGGAGACAAATCAAGATAAGACAAACTTTATCAATCCTTCATAGGAAAGTGAGATCAGATAAGTATGACTCATGTAAACAAAAGGCTGATGATGACAGATATGCACATCCATATACTGTACCCACATAAACATACACACCTGTGCAAAACATACATACACACACACAGGTGCTCACATTTACATACATAAGGAGCAGGAGTCTCAATTCATAAAGGAGAATGGGTGCACTTCTCCTATGCTAGATCGTTTACAAAGACTATGCTTTCACACACTTAATGGAGACACCACACCTGCTCACCACCCCTTTAATCCCCACGCACACACAAACACACCAACATGGGTTTTCAATGTCTGCTAAGCACTGATCAGTCTTCTCGATGCTGAAGGATTGTTACTTCTTTGTGATCTTAAAGTAGGACACGCATATCAAAAATAATTTTCCGTTTTTCAATACTTTTTCTCTCTGAAAATTATCTATGGTGCCCACCGAGTCAGTTTTGCGAAGAAAGACCACCGTTCTGTTACCGTGCGCGTATGTAATATGACGCAATAAGTAGAGCTAGAGTTACCGGGTTTGGCCCTTAAGTCCAGAATTATTCCCCTTCCCCGATCAGCAGAAGCCTGTGGCAAAAACGCTGACGTCACTTACGTTCCAGCAGGTACAGACACCTCTACCTGACAATGTATTATTCAGCTTTTAATTAAGGTTCTGGTATTCCAAATTCAAACGTAAAGTTTGATCGTGTAAGCCAGAAAAAGTATTCTGCATTTTTATTGCTTCAGCATGATTTTATTTGGCACATCTACTGTTCACAGAGGAATTAAAACATTCATACCAACATGCTATCACCCATCCGCAGAGCACTGGCTAGACAGCTTGGCCATGTGGCCAGAACGTATTTGACGTAAGCTTATGGCCGCCACGCGCGCATTGGTTGTAACAATTCGGACTTTGGATAATGTAACCCTGTGGGTTGTCTGGAGCCAGCAGAGGCATGATATCATTATGACAGACACCTGAAAGACTGTTTTATTGGAATAATAGGGTATCGTATGATTCATTATGGTCTGTAGGACGGTGCAGTCTTCCTTTAAATATTTTTGATGCAGAATTATGGGTGGGGTCATTTAACCCTAACCGTACTTCGTGTTTTGTTGTCCTATCAGTATGATGTGGGGTGACAGCATGCCCCCATATTTTAAATAGAGAAAAAAACATGTTATACTTAACCATACCGGGTGTGGTGACAGTGTGCCTTCATATTAGATATATAGGAGAAAACAAGCTACACATATCCGTACTGGGTGGGGTGACAATATGCCCACACGTCAACATCGATTACCTGTCAACATGTCAATATAAAGATTGATTGATCATTTGGAATTGAATCGAAGACTCGGTTCAGGCAAGCCTGTTTATAATGGATCCCCATCTCCTTTCGTGGTTTATTGATGTGAATACATTTAAAACAAGATACTTTTACATAAATAGAATGCATGTGTTGATAACTGACTAACCATTTTATTACATGATGCTTTGACTCCAACTGACTACATGTATACCTAATCGATATCAGCATGTTTGATTATTGCATTACTCTACTCTAGTCTAAATCTCACCATCGCATTTCTCTTCACCACTGTCATTACCAAACTCATAAATACCTGTGTTATAATCATCCCCCTCCTTGTCATCATCATTTAAGAATTTTAAAAGTTTAGAACTTTAATACAGACGTAGGGCCTAAAAAGGTAGGTATTCAGAGATGTAGTGCAAAATTTTCGATCTAAAAAGATCTTTGCCAGGCATAAAATTTAGACACACGATGAACTGGTAAAAATACTTATAGGTGTGGGTGACGAATAGAAAAAGTAAAGAAATTTAAAAGTTCAAAGGCAGATAGTGAGTGCAGCATGCTTAAAACATCAAAAAGGCGGTCGTCAGCGTCAAGTGAAGTTAAAACACGATGTGGTTAAGACTGTTGTTATGGATGTGTATCTATAACTAGAATAGTGCTAAAATTACATTTCATGCTTCCCTAATAGCTCTCTCTTTCCTCTCTCTCTTTCACTCTGCTTTAGTGGGCTTTACCAGAATACTGGCGGTAAAGACTAGAGATTAATTATACAATAGATATTAGATTTAGAAGTATAAGGAGGTGGGTGGAAGATATGGAAAATTGAAAGAAGCAAAAGGGCATTGGAGGGGGTACGTTTCATGTCTTGAAGGGGAGGCTGCTGAAATAAGGTTCATCAATGTTGTGTATAATGGGGTCCTACATTCCAGATGAAATAAGATTCTCTTTGATTTAACCCGTGCAGCGGTGATCGACCTTAGTTACTTACTCCGGTGATCGGGTCATATAAGACCTGGTAACTCTTTTGAGGAAATGGCAATCAGGTCTTATAAAATCCGAGTGTGTTGTCTATGAAACTGTAAGCTGAGCACACATGGTAGTTATTTCGAACCTTTTAGACTACTGGGTAAAAGTATAGCTGCATCCAGACTAGCAAAGTTTAATGTTATTTGGAGAAAGAAGATTGAGTAATCTTTAGATTACTTATCATTTGTCCTTCTGTAAGCTTAGATTCATGTAGGTATGCCCATGTTTTGTTCTCAATTAACTGTTTACACCTGGGGCCATCGATCTGGAGGATACACAAAAAAGTGGACTTTGAGACTTAGATAATTACAGTATACTCCTTGATAGACTGCAATATATTATCAATATATGTGGACTGAAATACATGGCTTGTGAACTGGATTGCATGTACTCTGATGGAGAGAAAAGTCATCTTTCTAGTGGGATCATGGACGTCTGAACCCATATATATTTATGTCCAAGATTGCCTCAGGGATATCCTCTTTCACCTGTGCTATTTTCATCAGGGATATTGTAAACACTGGTAAGTTCCGTGTCAATCGTTTCTCTGTTTGGATTGATAGATAAGCCATTTGAAACTGGAAGGAAGTCAAACTTAAAGTTTAGCAAAGCATGACAAATCAAGATACAAACTTGAGCCAATCTAATCTTTTCATCATGGTGAAACTGATTCGAAATGTGTGATGCCGAAGTACAACTTCTGACCTTGATATTGAGCCAGATAACACTGGTTCAGATGTAGATAATACTGGGAAGAGGATCTGATGAATTTAGTGCCTAAAAAGAGGCTAAATTTGCCAAGCATGCACTGCTAACAATGTTACTGAACTGGAAAGCATTCTTATTTCAAAATTTCATGTAATATCAACCACTGAAGCTACAGTAAAGGATATAGAGTAAAGTCACATGTGTGCGCCACCACATTATGCGCTAAGGTTCTGTGTTTCGGTTTCTATTTAGTTTCTGGAGACTAACTGTTATGTCATTTAAAAAGTACCAGTAAATCCGTTTCGTTTCGCGTGAATTCCAAGATGGCGGCTGCAGATCTAAGCCCTGAAGTGGAGGAAAGAAAATCTACTTTCATTTTTTCATGCAAATTAGAACTCTGGAACATGGGGGACACAACATCTTAGGACGAGGCCATGGATCTGTATCACACTACACAGCAGTTTAAAATATGGTTTGAAGACTTCTCAAGCTTGTAGAACAGATCGATTTGACCTACATCACAGCTAGATCCACATGGGTGGGTTAGTGCATTGATGTGACCTACTTTTGACTGAGGTACATGATGCGCCTATTTTGAATACTAACGAGGAAAGGGTTATAACATAGTAATTTCACTAGATTAAAAGTAAATTTAAGTAACATACAACACAGAATGTATCTTCTATATCTGTAAAGATGGTTGGTCGAAACCCATGTGCGCGAAGTACTCTCTTTTGATACTATTTAATACTCCAGTCCCAAGTGAAGAACTGCCTACATTGGAAAACATATATTAAAACACCCAAACTTTCCCAAGGCAGCTGCTGGTCGCAAAAGAACAGTTTGTTCAACAGTGACAGCTGCCATAAGTTCGGAGGAGCACAGAGAGTTGCTGAGAAGGAAAGAGGAAGAGAAAAGGCGAGCCATCCAGGAGAAGGAAGACAGGAAAATAGAGAAGAGAAAAAGAAAAGAAAGGAAGAGGAGAGAGAGATGTTAAAAGAGGAAAGAGAAGAGAAAAAGGAATTGGAAAGAAAACAAAAGGAAGAAAAAGAGGCTGAGAAAAAGAGAAAGAGTGAGACAGCACAGTTGAAAAAAATCTTGGAGTATGAAGCAAAAAAAAAAAGCAGAATGAATGAGGGCAGTGAGACTGAGAGTGCGGGAGATGGTTTTGTTCCAGATGATGACAGTAGAGATGAGTGTATGGAAGAGATCACTGAGAGTTCAGTTTGTATGAGGTGCAAAACTGATGCCAATGGCTTATAGGTCATGTGTGTGCTTTGTGACTCCTGGTTTCCTGGTGACTTTAGCATCACGTGACCCTGTTGCACTGATGTGCCCAACTCAGTTGCACTCATGTTTCCGCCTGACGCATTGTGTGGCCGCACTACAGGTCAAACTTGCATAGTAAACACAACTTAAAATGAGCACATGAGCGCTAATAGTAGGTGCTCTGGATGCGCCAGGCGTTTGCACAACTGCTGGTATATGTATTATAACTATACAATGAAAATTAAGAATACAAGACGCATTAAAGTGCTTAAGAGTTAGCGCATATGTGACTTTACTCTAGAAAATACTGCTAGTTTTTAAAGTCTAGCTGCATATCAAGACCAAGTGAATCTTTAAAATTCCTAAATATAGCCAGTCTGTAGGTGCAGATGATGCAAAAATTCTCATAGCTCCCTGTTTGGCAGGTCACTAATGAGGAACTGAACAAAAAATCGTTAAAGCAGGCATAATCTTGTTGATACCTTTAGTGGACAACTAGCTAGAGTAGTGTCACGGCTGCGAACACACATAGCCTAAAAAAATTGGTATCCTTCGTTTGAACTCGTTTATCTCCGGTCTGGGAAGACCTAGATAGAAACCGAAAGTGGCTAATAGATGCACATTTTTTAGCAAAAATTATGGTGGGACAGCAAAGTTCAGCCAATAAAGTCATAGTCTATTAAAAAATTATGGGCAACTGTCAGGTACCTGTCCAAGGTTTGCCATGTTTTTTTAAACCTGTCCAAGAATTGTGAACATCTGTCCAACCATTGCGAAACTAGTATATTGTACTACCAGATTTTTTGCTTTGTTTTTTTTTTCAAAAATTTTTTAAATTTTATAATACAAGGTTTCATTTGTATTTGAATGCAGAATGATGCCAATGTTAAAGATGAAGGAGAAAACAGTTAAGATGACTGTGCTGATGGTGGTGATGATGATAATGATGAAAATCCAAGCTGGCAATTTAATTACAGCAGGATTAGCCGTAGCTGAAAGGAAATTTAAATTTTAGACTCAGGCTGGCAATTTAATCACCTAATATTGCCTTACAATCCCCATCCTTGCCCCTTTAAGGGAAAATATGAGAGTGTTGGCAAACTTAATATTAACAACCAAATGTGTTTTTTTTGCGAACACCCCCATCCAAAATGCCAAAATCATGTTCACATTGTTAAACACAAGTTAGACGATGTCTACAGCTATTTGGCCACCATTGAAACTATTGAAATATAGAAATAGCCAAACAGGCAACAAGGTAAAGCCTTCTTCCGGTTCAGAACTGTATTCTTCCGGAGGAAGTGGATTAGCTAAGATGGCTACCCCCTGTTGATGGTACATTGATTCAGTCGGACATCTTGTAAGATGGTGGACATCACGTATATCCGGATAGTACCAGATATGTGTAGCCAACATGCCAGGTTGTCAGTTTCTTTGTAAATAGAAGGAGAGTGTGTGCCGATATGAAATAGTGTGAAGGTGTTCGCAAATCGTGACGTTCGCAATCGATGACACTACTCTATCTCTGGATTTGATGTTTGTTTTCTGCTCACTGGTAACTTCAGATTTTTTAAAAAATTGAATCTTATTATTATATAAATTTACTAACCCCCTGACCCTCACCCAGGGAGTTTCCATCAAATTCTATCAACCTATTGCAGGCCCACAGTAGCCCACAGACTTCCAGCCAAAATTTCAACAGTTTTGGCTGCTGGCTGTTAGCAGCATTGATTACACTTGTCTTATCTGTGGTCCCTACTAACAGAATTGGCAATTCTACTAATAAAGCCTTCTAGAGAAACTACAGTCGAACACGCTTAAACCGTAATCACTGGGCCCGCATATTGCCATATATGATTTTGTCTTAGCGCTATTTCGGTTTAGATGTTCCAGTGCAAAATCAAGGGAAGTAACACAATCGCAGACTTTCTGAAATTGGTCTCGGCAGGCCAATATGGTGGAGAGAGTGGAATTGGGAATTCCGTACTTGCGGCAAATTTCACTTTTCGACAGCTTCTTCTCATCAACTTCATCGATAAGTTTTAACTTGAATTCCAATGAGTACACTTGCTTTCTTTTCGACATTTTACGGCAGTTCAGTGGCTCACGTGTAATCAATATCAAGGTCAGGAATGAAGAGAGGTTTTATCTGATGATCATGAGTGTTGTCAATGTTACAAACCTCCCGCAGCCTTTCATCCAGCATTATTTATTTCATCTCGCCCACGTCATGACCAATCATTCTTGACTCCTCTTTTTGGTCAAAAGCGCTTGCAAATCTTGACTAGAATGGGAAGGGGGGGGGGAGAGGAAAGCGTTATTAGACACTAAGCTGTTGCGCCGCAGGGCCCACCCGTTCTCCTTAGACCTACTCCTCGTGTGGCTATTTCTTTTCGCCGGACAAAGACAGCGAAATGTAACAATCTCGGTGTTGATGCAGACCTGATAATGGGATGACGGGCTGGCTGAGAGATCGGGGATTTCGGTTCAGCCGTGTTACTGCATCTTGCGATTTCGGCTCATCGCTTCTTCTGTTACTTGCGTAAAGAGGGAGAAAAGTCGGGGATTTATATTTCTTTCGGCTTAGCCGTGGTTTCGGTTCAGCCATGTTCGATTTAAGTGTGTTCAACTGTGCTATTGTTTTCTACCTGTAGAAGCTACAATTGCTCTCTCTCTCTGTCAATTCTCCTGGCAGAGACAGCAATCGGGATTTCCACTTGTAGAAACTTATAAAATTGCTAATTCTATCAAACTGCTCTCTCTATGCCATGCTGACATTAAATGAACAGGCCCTCAAAGACTGAAGAGAAATCAATGCCAATACTATATGTGGGACTTATAGTGGGAAGCAAAACAAAAGGGATGTTGTGAGCACTTAATGGTCAAAATTGAGCCGTGAACCCGAACCAGCAATCTATGGTGATTGAATAAACCCGATCCCAACATCAATTTTTGTGATTACAGCTGTAAAATAACTGATATTATGTGACTTTTCAAAATGATGAATTAGCCTGACACTAGTATGTAAGCCATCATTCTGATTGGATGAGCAATGTCAAAATGTGAGCAGACTGAAGTTTCTGACAAGATGTCTCTGCTGACCTGTGAGATTATATGCCTCTAATAAAGTCAAATGGTATGTGGCTTCAATAACCAACATGGACAAAGAATTATGTAACAACTTACAAACAAACAGTCAATGATTTGCCAGTGGAAGGCTTTCAAAGATCTTCCTTAATGGTAAGATTCTGCAAAGGGCCCAAGGCATCACGACGCTGTTGTGCTTTCTTTTTGGCTGGAAGAAAACAATAGGGATGAGTTTACTAAATTTCATATCATCTGATCACAAAACTACATTGCAGTCTGTCTGCCATAGTCACAGTAGTAACCAAAAGCTGTGTTAAAGTTTTGATATAGTTGTCGATCCTGATCAAATTAATATTGTACTTAACAGCAAGATTAACTTAAAGTGGTTCTGAATATTCCATTAGAAAAAGCCCCAAATCTTTGTTTCTTGCTCCTTATGCAAAGCTGATGTACATAAGAAGCTTCTAAAGTAAAAAAGTTAGGCCAATGGCATTACAGTGGTACATATTTTAGCGATTGAAAGGACCAGTCTAGCCCCAACATTTTGGCCTCTAAAAATCCTTCGGTTTTACCGAAACGGCCTGAAAACTGGAAGTGACGTCGTATGAACTACGCCAGCTGTTTGTCAACATCCTACAATGGGCAACTGCATTGCGGTTAACTGTCGGTCCAACAATAACAGGACTGACAGTGGCGAAAAAAAAAATCACCTTCCGAAAGATAAAAAGAATGGGTACCCAGCGCATAGACAGACTAGTAAACTTGACACACGGACCTGTTTACACGATTCTTCTAGCCAATAACTCATTGACCGTTCGGCTATTCGCATAAATTTTAGCATCATTTGCAAGCTCAATCGTTTTCCCTTCAGGCCCTTGGTTACATATTATCAGTAACCGTACATTCCAGTGCGTAAAACACGGTAAAGCTCGACGAAACCATAAACTTAATCACATTATACATCAAAATTAGGTCCAACGTCTTGTGCAGAGTGCAGATCTGTAAAGAAGTACTAGACTATACATGAGAAATTTGAAAAGTAAAATTGTATCGAGGGCCAAAAGGGTGTTTTCTGCCGAGGGCAAGCGATTCTAGGCCCAGTCTAGCACAAACGGCGTTCGATGCATAAGTGTTTTTTTTATTTGGTGTGGGAAGGGTGGAGGCATAGTGGACACAGAAGCATGAAGAAATATGGAAAATATAGAACCTTATAACCCTTTCCACAAAGACACTTTTTTTCTCTTATTCAATGTGAATCAAATTGTAAGTAACAGCTATGTCGTGCCTGTTGGGAGGAACACTCAGTAAACATAAAATGTTTAAATCACAGATTAAGAGTTATCGTAAACTGTTGAAATGCCTAATCCTTAAAAAAAAAAAATGAAAAACATGACAGACTGTATTTACAAAATCTGTGGAAGTTGGATATGACAACAATCCGACACACCGATAAATGTTATCACACAGATTAAGAGTTATCGTAAACTACTGAATTGCCTAATCCTTAATACATTTTTTCTAATTGAAATATTTGTATAATACTTGTTATTTTTCATAGAAATGTTCATGTGTGCTAGAGTAACATATTAAGCTCCTGTCAGAGTTTACACCGAGAGTGAGATAATGGATTCCTTTTCGCATCTATTACATCAATATAATACCTCATCAGTTACTTAGAGACTGGAACACATGAAAATTCCTCTCTCACCATATTCAAAGTAGACTATGCACAGTCGTGACAATGCACTCAGCAAAAAAAAGGGTTAAACTAGACTCAGATCTAGACTAGTTTGGGTGTAGCCTGTTTAATCTAGACATATTCACCCATCTTTTCATTGCTAGTCCAACTGTTTCCACTGATTAGATTAGACACTAGACTTGGGGGACTGATGCACGGGCGGTCCATTGCACGCACATTGTCACTGGTCCTGCGCGTTATCTTTCCAATTATTCAATGGTTACCACTCAATTTGCGCCTCTGTTGCCTTTAAGTCCTCTTTTTTTTTCTTCTTTCTGAGTTGGTCTGGCAATCTTGGCTGGCTCAAACTGATACGGGTCAATGGTTTACTCGCGGCCATTGTTTTTTCCGAAGACAGCGGTTTGGCGTAGTGGCTGTGACGTCACCATTTCGGGTGCGCAAATCGTGGTATTTACCGTCCAGTTCCGCTAAACAGGCATCGAGAACACCACATGTTTTCTTTCACAAAATAATCATATAAATGTTGATATTATAGAGGAAATAATAATATGAATACATTTTTAAGTATTCTGATATATTATTTCACCCAAAAAGTCATGGGGTAACCCGTGAATGTTCAGAAACACTTTAAAGCTATAGACTATGCCCATCCAAAGCTGTGATTTGGCTGCATGGGTAGTTTGGCCACACTGTACAAAATCATACTAGATTTTGGCAATCTGCTGTGGCCAAAGCAAAATACACGCATTCTTGACCATGACTGCTCTCAAGAAAGCGAATTGTTTTATGCTAATTTAGACCATGCACCAGAGATTTCTTCCTGACAGAGAAAGTCATCTCCAGCATATAGACAAGCACATTACCTAGCCAAGTGCTCAAACAGGGGATTCTACTCAAGGAGTTATCTTGACATGAAATAGGAGTTCATTCTGTCATCTTAAAGGAAGACTGCACCGTCCTACAGACCATATTAAATAACACGGTACCCTATTATTCCAATAAAACAGTCTTTCAAGTGTCTGTCATAATGATATGACGCCTCTGCTGGCCCCAGACAACCCATAGGATTACATTATCCAAAGTCTGAATTGTTACAACCACTGCGCGCGTGGTGGCCATAAGCTTACGTCAAATACGGAACTAAATAAGTATATTTGCATTTATAAATGCTGGGCTTGATTTAAGGACTGTGCTGCATACTCACCTTTGGACTCATGGGACTTGAAGATATCAATCCTATCTGTTGTGCAATAATGAGAAGTGAACGGATCGCCTCTTCGCAGTTTCCTATATAATAATATGCAAAAAATATATTTCAAATCTGACTTATATAAAATAGAATAGAAAACATTTTAAGAATTGACTGAAATATTTTGGGCCTAATTAAGAACAGCTTGTTCAATAAATATTATTAACACACATTTCTACATAGTCTCCTCTCGGGCTAAATACTCATCCCAGCAGCACTGCAGAACGTCATTGGTGCAGAGAAGTTTTCTTTGGCAACCTCAAAAAAAAAAGGCCTCAGAAGCCAGTATAAATTACTATCAATTATGAAATGTCTTCTAGCTTATTCTTCTTTCATGAAAATGAGTAATGATTACAAAAAGAAAAAAAGTTAGAGCAGGGCAGATTTACAACCTGGAAAAATATACTTACACATTCAAAGGAAGCTCTGTATAATTGACTTTTGTGGCGGCTCTCCTCTTCTTCCCTTCTGGTGCAAATGAACTGTTGAGAGAAAGCAAATTTGTCCACTGAGAGTGAAATCTGCTGCCTTGGGACAGACAATGTACCACCACCAACTGACAAAGATTACTTTCTACAAGTTTGATGTAAAATATCTTTAAGGGCGTGAGTGTGCAAGGAATGAGAAGTGTGTATAGCGAAAGTTTAAAGTGTTGTGTAGCATTACTACTGTTTTGAGAGACTTGCTTGGTTATTCTGTGCAAGTGTTGTAAATAAAGGCGTCATTTTCTTCAGTATCAAGGCATTGTGTTCTTCACTGACAGCAAGAGGCAAATGTTTTAAGAAGTAGCTAGGTGACTGACCAAGCTCCCTATAGCCTATATATGTCTGTGCTAAATCAAGTCATCACTGCTACAAACTGGGGGCTCTTCCACGATAAGACCTGAGAAGGGTCCAGGATTGGATCTGCGAGAGTTTCAAGGATTTGGACTTGCACAGATACTGAAGTGACTTGTAAACTGTTCATAGAGGACTGATATATAGATATCTACAATATGTCTGAAACAACTGCAAGGCTGAACCAGGAGGCAGAAGCGATGGAGCTGGATGGCACTGAGAAAGTGACGTATATCCAAGACAGCCTGGAGAGAGAAAGGCAGGAGTGGAGAGAGCTGGAGGGACTTGAGGGTGGAGTGTGAAGAGAAAAAAAAAAGGGTAGGATAAAGAGAAAGAAGCCCTGCAACAGCATGAGGGGAAGACAACAGCATGAACTTGAGATGGAGAAACTCCGCCATGAAAATCAAAACAGCAAGACACCGCAGGTGACGACCATGACAACCAACTCTAGACAGCCGAAACTACCTGCGTTTAAGGATAGAAAAGACGACAAACAGTTTGAAAGGTTCACTGAGATGGCTGGTTGGTCCAACACCACTGGACAACTTCTCTGTCTGCCCTTGGATTATTTCTGCAGATTGTTGATCAAGGCGGCCCAGATATATGACAAAGTCAAGGAGGCCTTGCAGAAATGGTACAATCTGATGGAGGATAGCTACTGGCTCATGTTCAGAGTGTTAGCCTGAAGATGGAGAGAATGTGGGCATGTTGTTCACCAGAATCAAAGTGTACCTGGAGCATAGGGTGAAGCTGTCTAAGGCCGCAAAAAGCTATGAAGGTGCAGGTGTGAGGGATCTGTTTATCAAGAAGCAGTCCACTGATGCCTGTCGGATCTTGCCACTCATATGAGGGAAAAGAAGCCAAAGATGCTAGAGGGAAGAAATATTCTGAGTGGCAAGGATTCGGCAACTCAGCAGCAGCACCAAGCAGCCTTGACTGCCATTGCGACAGAGACCCAATGGAAAAGGCAGAAACAGTAACCCACAGATTTGCCACAAATGCCAGAAGCCAGTACATAAGGCAACAGAGGGCAGCAAGGTCAAAGACAAGGGCGATGTGAAATGCTATGCTTGTGGAAAGCCAGGACACGATGTGCCCCGTCCCAAGTCTAACAAGGCAGTGGTGGCTGTAGTGAGTGCGGTGGATGAACTGTCGTCAGGACAGGATCCAAGATGTATTGAGTAATGCTTGGGCTGCAGAATAAATGCAATCCTGGCGCCTTGAGTGTTAGGCCATTTCATCCTGAACACATTTTTGTTTCCTTATTGTTGCTGTTGTAAAAAGCAGTTAGAGTGGAGAATTAGAGGGCATGGTAATAGGGACAATTGAGAGGAGAAAAAAAAAAAGGGGGNGGGGGGGGGGGGGGAGACGGGGATTAATAAAGGCAAAAGTTATCCTGTTGATGTACTTTGGTGTCATTAGATCTAACAGATTCTTCAGTTTTTGATAAAGTCGCGCTTACAAGACGCAGTATTGGCCTTCAAATTTTTCATTGAATTCTTTAACTCATGTCATATTTTTATCCTCAACAGCATATTTCTTAAGATTTAAGAAATCCTCAATGATGACCATTATTTCTCTGATGATAAAACAATACTACTGTGCAACCAAGTCTCTTCTATATTAATTCAATTTATTTATTGCAATTGCCACAGGCCGCCCTAATAAGACTATATGCGTACTAATTGCTATTATGCTAGTCAAATCTCGTGCCCTTTCCTTGACTGGATGTGACTGCTTGTTTTCCCTGTTTGCTCGCTTAGGATGACGTTACATGATCACAGCTACACCGGAATTGCTTTGTTTACCTGGATGGAAGACACCAAGAATTACATATACCATTAATCATTCACAGTGTGTTTTTTACTTCGATCTGTATTTTTCTTGAGATAGTCTAGTCTCCTCTGATATGTATAGACTTGGAGTAAAGGAACTACATGCGGCCGGTCACATTATGCGGCCACTTTCCGTTAGTCTTGTAAAAGTTGTCCCCGGTTTCATTTTTTGAAACGAAACTAAGCTCACGTGGTACCAAATCCCTGAACATGTGGCTGCAAGTAACCTGGCGCCTCCTAGTGCAATTGTTTTCATCTGATGACACGTTGAAGGAAATTGATCAGATAAGGATCCAAATTTGAGAATTTGGGGCCGAGTTTGTTCATGCCCATATCTGCATGTTTTTGTGTATTTTACCTCAAATTTTATGCCATTCATAGCTTAATTCCTTCAACAGAGCCCTGGTAATCGTGTTTAGAGGCTTAGGAGATCTGGCACGTGTGTAAGGGGGCGGCCGCATAAATAGACCCAGTTTTTCTATAGTGACACCTCTTGCGATCGGCAATGGCGCAACAGATCCCTAGTACCATGGATGGGACATGGTTGCGACCATGTACTCAGTGTTCATTAATGACTCCAAATTATTGAAGTTTAAACAATAACAGTCACTTTGCTGTCAACTCAAACGAGCATATGCAAATTTATTAGATTCTATCTCTGCTTGAGCCAGGATTAGAGAGCCATCACAACTCCCTGAGTAAACTTTGAGTCAAGCTATGGATCTGATCTGATTACATGAAATGGTGCTTCGTTTCAGCCTGGTTTTCCTTGGACTGTTCACAAAAGCAGCAGTTACAACAGCAATAGTATTACAGTTACAAGGATTCAGCTTCAGCTGTTGCTGAATAAATTTTTGATATGATGGGCATTTATCTTTCACTGTATTCTCAGATGCCACGAAAACCCCAGTGGTCAGATGAGCAGCTGCTCAAAGCAACTGATGCTTGTAAAAGAAGGATGCCTAAACGCTAAGCTGCAAGATAATTTGCCATCCCATATGGGACACTGACTGACAAATTAAGCCATAGAAGACCAGCGCAGGTGGAGTCTTACAGTTTTGTTACACAATGAGGAAAATGAAATCGTCAGTAGGCTCATTGACATGTCAAAGAGTGCGTTTGGAAGGACCCATGGTGACCTCTTAAAAACAGTCAAAGACTACTTAGACAGTAAAGGCCGAAAAACTAGATTCAACAACAATAAACCGTCAAAGACATGGTTCAAGATGTTCAGGGCGAGGCATTCCCAAATTGTGTTTAGAATACTGCAAAAACTTGGAAAACCCCGGGCATTTGTAACAGAAAACAGCTTGAAAAATTGGTTTGACAGAATGAAACAGCGCATCCTGGAACTTGATCCAATGCACACATTGTTTCTCGAACCTGAGCACATATTTAATGCCGACGAGAGTGGATTCGCACTGGTTGCTCAGTCAGGCAAAGTCTTAGCATTCCAAGGTTCTAAAAATGTGTATCAGATCGCTTGTGACAATCGAACCATGATCACAGTCCTGGTGTGTGCTAATGCAGCTGGATTTTTCATTGATCCCATGCTTATCTATCCCTGTAAGATTTTCAGAGGCTTCCAACCTACTGATATCTTCAGAGAGTCTGTCATCGCCAAGTCTCCAAATGGATGGATTAACAAGGAACTTTTTGCTGACTAGTTAGAGCAGACATTTGTCCCTCAAACTGAACATTTGAAAAAGCCCATTGTTCTGTTCATTGATGGCCACACATCTCACCAGTCATTGCAGGCATCGTGTGCCAGTAGCATGACATTATTCTTTACTGCCTGCAAGCGCATGCGTCGCATCTGGTCCAACCCTTAGATGTGGGTTTTTTCTCAGCCATCAACTTCAGATGGAAGGAGGCTGTTAGACAACAAAGCATGAATGATGTTGTTACAAAAAGAACATTTGCGCCGATCTTCAAACAAGTGCATGAAGACAGTAAAGGAAATGTCAAAACAGTTCAAAATGCCTTCAGAAAAGTAGGACTGTTTCCTCTTTTTTTTCAATGCCATTGACAAATCACGGCTTGTGCCATCTGAGTCTCTGCCTTGTGGGGAAGACCCCACCACCCAGTTATCAGCGCCTGCATCTGAAAGTTGTAGTCAACAGTCCATAGAGGACTCACATCAAAACCTGCAACCAAACACCTTAGAAGTTCAGCAGTCAACGGATCAAATAGACAAGGACATTCTGTCTCGCTCCCAAAGCCTGCCAGAGATGCTTGGATCTAGTGAATCTGGACCGTCTTCAAGTGACAAAACTGAAGCAAGAAATGATCAAGCCATTCAGCAGACCTCTTCCCATGAAGAACAGTCGACTGCAGGACCAAGTGCAAGCCACAGTGATGTGCAGAGAAAACTGCTCATGATTACCTCACAGATAGGAGAAGAAACTGCTGGCCTCTATTTCAAACGTTTTGATGAAGGTTATGATTTGAAAACTGACCCACTCTTCAATCTCTGGAAGGAGTATTACACCAAAGTCTAGAGAGAACTGAATCAAGCACAAACAGGAGTAAAGCAATGTCCACAACCTGTGCCACAGAGAGATCCCCTAGGAGTGCCCAGTTTGAGGAGTCCACGAGGTGAGGGAAGGATACAGAAGAAACCAAGCATGACAGATCATTTAATCAGTGGACAAAACTGATCAATGATCAGCTGGAGTCCAAAGCAGCAGGGAAGGACAAGAGGAAAAGCGGAAAGAAGAAAGAAAGAAACAGATGCAGGAAAGAAAAGAGAGGAAAGCAAAGATGGAAGAAGAAAGGCAAAAGCAGTTGCATGAAAGAAGGGAAAGGAAAGCTAGACTGGAAGAAGAAAGAAAGAAGACAAGAGAGGAAAAGAGATTAGAAGCAGAAGCCAGAAAAAGGGATAAGGAAGCCAAGAAGTTGCAACGCGACGCAAACATTGAACAGAAGCGCAAAGAGGCTGAAAAGAAGAAACTGAAAGATGGAAAAAAGAGAAAAAGGAAAGTGGCGAGACTCGATTCCGGGGATGACACAAGTGTTGAAGGAAGTGTTGTTCTTGATGATGAAGAAGACTGGACGATGTCTTGATGAGGGACTTGGAGGTCAGTCTGGAAAATGAACTAGAGGATGTTGATGATGTCATCCCTTTCAAAGCAGCCATTAAAGTTACCCCAATTGGAATGCTGGATGATTTACTGGCAAGACTGCCTGAACAGAGCACAGAACACATGGACTGGGTTGACAAAGAACAGATGCCAGCTAACAGACCACCTGAACAGAGCACAGAACACATGGACAGGGCTGACAAAGAACAGACCCCAGATAACAGACTTGAACTAGACACAGAACTTGTCCACGGAGCCGATGAAGAACAGACACCGGAAATCAGAAACATTTTTGCATTATTCTGAACATTGATCTCCTTCTTTTGGCGTTCACATTTTTTATTCTGTTGAGCACTGATTTGCCCTTGGCTCCATTCACATTTTTGTTCGATGTTTGGGAAAGGCACAACTTGTCACTGCCCAAGTTCTTTTTTGTCCACTTTGGATTTTACAGTTACTTTTGAGTTCACACTCCTTTTCATAAAAGGGTCAATAAATTCCTCTGTCTTGTTACTGCAGGTACTCAGAGTTGTCTGCTTTCATTTAAGATTTACAATCTAGATGAGCTCCTGCAATGTGATGTTGGCCATGAGCATCACACAGACCAATACCAAGGCATAATTTGCAACACAGTTTTATTTTATGCTCAAACAGGCACGTCAGACAATGTTATGAATAAATAACATGTGCAAGCCATTTTTTTTGCCAGCAATTTATTGATGTAAGTGCCCGAGTTTCAAGTGCAGGATGATGATCGCATAAATAACCCCCATGTGGTCGCATGGATATCCCCTGATCACATAATGTGACCCCAATGATCGCAAAGAGGTCCCCTGATCGCAAAATGGTCCCTCTACATCCCATTCGAATTTGTTGATCTCACCTGGCAATATCATCAGAACTTGCCGTAACACAACCTAGTTTTGTTGCCAGATAAAACACTTCATTTTGAGCCAAAAACCATTGGGTCACTTTGATTAGTTTCAGAATTATCTCCTACTTTGTGAGAAGTGGCCGCATGTAGTTCCTTTAATCTATATGATTACATTATTACCATACCCCTCTCCTCCCTTTAAACCTTTTTTCCCTCATTATCCCTATCCTTGTTTTAAGCATGAAAACAAATGGCACTATTTTCACATATCATGTCAACACCTATCTGCAATTTGAGTCAACTGCTATGCAAATTGATGGGTCCTGCTGGGAGGGGGGGCAAGAAAGGGGGCAACCAAGCAATTCCCCTTCTTTGATTTGTTCTCACAGCATGAGAGAGAGAGAGAGAGAGAGAGAGAGAGAAAGAGAACCACAGATAGATGGATGGGAATCGAGTGAAAGAAAGTGTTGGTCCTCCATAGGAGTGCCTCACTGCAGCAACACGTTATCTTAATTCCAAAATTTTACACATAAAGCAGCTGCAAATTATGTAAATTACTTGTCATTCAGTGCAAGGAATAAATTTGCATTCCAGGATTGTCCAAGTGCAAGAAATACCTAGATCTAATTGTATTTTTTTTTTTAATGAAGTTAAAGATCTTGAGATAAATTTGAAATCATTTATGGGGAGAGATAATGCTTCCAATGCCTTAAAACTATTAAAGTGGATAATACAGTCAAGTACAAATTCTTCAAATAAAAAGGAAGTTGAAACCATGGTTCCCCCTTTCTCCCCCAAACAAAGGTTTCTCCATACTACTGTTTTACATAATTCTGAATTCGGCAAACTCGAATAAGTGGAGTCTAAAGATTTCCAACAGAAATACAGCAACATGTATAAATTATTAAATCTACACAATTATTAAAATGCTTTCCGTAAAATCTGTCTTACTTTAAATGACTATACTGCTATGCCTTAAATTTATAATTTGAAATCTTTATCACCACATTGACGAAGTGAAGTGTTGCAGTACGGCGATATCATACATTTTATTCCATAAAATAAATATATCTAGATCTATGCCTGGCTGACAAGTGACAATTCAATAATCTCACTCAGTATGCAAAACTTCTCCCTTCTTCCCCTCAACACCCTCTCCCCAAACATTTGTCTAGTCTAAAAGTGGATGTCTTAGTATATCTATCTTTTCCTTTGATCAGCACTGAACTTGACAAATCATAATGTTAGAGATACTGTCAATGGGATTTCATGACACGTCTACTACTCCTAGAAAAGTCTAATCACTTTCCATAAGACAATGTTGGTCTTATTTTTTTTAACATTTTACATTATCATCGCTCATTTGATACACCATAACTTTTCTCAGAGACAACGTAGAAACTTTGGGGGAATTGATACCTGATCTCTGTCCATTCTTCTCTCTCAGCCATATGGTTCTAAGAATAAATAAGGAATTTAATCACTGGATACTGCCATTCAACAACACCACCACTTGTAACCCAGGATGGGTGTGAAGAGAAAGCCATGGCAAGGCAGACAGTGTGGCGCCTACGCCTTGGTCTTTAACAGGGGTTAGTATAGTGTTTTACACATTGAGATATAATAGACAGTTCGCGCCTGACGGTCTGTAACCAATACGGCCTGTCCATGGAACCACCAGAAAGATGTTGCAAAAGCAGTTTGCACCCGACCGTCACGCGTAGATTTGTGACACCTATTAGAAGGGCAAATCACTGATTGTGTACAACCCAATTAATCTGCTAATATATAAAATCACTCTTTTTTGGGGCCCTGCCAGCCAGTGTTAAGGTGTAGAAATATGTCAAATGACCTGCAATCTAAATAAAGCATCCAATTTTAAAGTTTCAGGTACAATTTGAGCCTTCTAGATAAAAAAAATAAAATGTGTAGGCTTATAGGTCAAAACTAGCCAAATGAAAAATTGGGGACCAAATCAAAATTTGAGGTGATCTTTTTCAAGACATTTGTGAAAAATTGTGGGCGTTGATTCCCCTTTTTCTTCCGTTAAAAGATCGGGCAGAAGAAGTACTTCAACCTCCATGGAAGAAATTTCCCGAAATCACAGTGGTATATGTAGAATAACACAAAATGTTAATAGGGCCAAGGAAAGAAAAAACAATAGGTGTCAAAGACCTGTACCATAACAGCGTGTAAGGAAGCCTACTGGGTGTATAAAGAGAAGACAATCCAGACCAAGTGCCATGCTGAGCTGACACTTGAGTGCACCGAAACTACCCCATGCTTTCAGTATAGAGTATATACAGTTTTGACATAAAAGTGAGAATGTATGTACAGTGAGAAAAGGAATTCTAGTTACCCTGTTGGGAAATAGATCAACGGTTCCATACATACATATCACAGTCATACTGCAAGCGCATAAAAGAGTATCTATATTAATAAAACGCTTCAGTCAAATGAGTGTCACAGATTTCTTGAGAACTACGTTTTAGAAAAAAGAATGTGTATAGCAACGAAATACAATCTCCAACAGATCTTTTCAATCTGCCCGATTCACCAATCGTCCAACTTTTTCATGGAGTCTATGAAGCCTTTCGGTGCGCTAGGTATTCTTTCGCTGCTGATGCGTTGCCTGCCTGCCCATTTGTAAAATGAGGAGTAATTTAGTCTTGTACAGTATAAAGTCATTGCTAGTTTCGCTGGTGCAGCGCACTGTTCGCTCCAGCTCCAAGGCTGTTCATTTTGAAGACTTCTGAACAGCTGATGTGGTGATTATTATCTCATCATCGACAAGATTTCATTTTACTGCTGAGTATGAATCAATTGTTTGCATTCATTCATTTCCCCCTTTCCTTTTCTTGCTTTTCCGTATATTTTCTATTATTCCATCTTCTGTCACTCCTAGTTTGGTCCTTTTTCATTCTCTCTTTCTCTCTCTCACGTTTTTGGCCCTTAAATTTTACCCATTCTACTGACTCCCCTCCCCATTCGTTCCCCTACTAACAACACATGGCATGTCCATTTGCCTCTTTGATCCTGATGACCAGCTTCTAGCATTAGTTAAGTGCCTACAAAATATTTCACGAGTATTCAACAAACTATTCCCGTGGTCATCTCTGACCGAAAAGGGTGTCGAAAACAAATTTAGCTACAGTGTATCAAGACTGTGTCACTGGAATATCAATGCTCCACATGATGCTTGACTGCCAATCAAACTCTGTCATGCTGAAAAGCACTTTAAATCTGACTAATACGTTCTGATTTGAGCTTAGGAGCTGTCAGTCGGAGCGAAGAATGAGTTTGTAATATGAGTATTATTTACCAGTGGGAACACAACAGGCACAACAGTGTTGAAATGTTGAAGCTACATGTTGAAACTGGGCTGCTGAGGCACTTTCAGGGGCGGTTGCAGAAAAAAAATGTCTACTTTCATATTTATTTAAAACAGGTTGTGGGTTTTNTCAAGCAGCCAGCCAACTTTTAAGACTGATTGAAGGAGAATGAATGTGGAAGTGGATTTAGAAAGAAAAGGGAAAAAAAAAAGGGAAGTAGTTTGAGGAAGTGAAAATGCTTCAGGTTTTGTTGTTGTTGTTCAAAGACGGGCATTACAAAAACTGCATCACGAAGATCATTAAAATGTTTGCTCTATCCAAGTTCCCGCAAGTTCCTCCTGTAGAAAACGGACCCGTTTTGATCTCTTTTTTTCCCCAATAAAATAGAAATACATTGTTTACATTCGATCAGCTGATTTCAGCGGTCAGTGGGTAAGAACACATGACCGCAGGCCTACAGGCACGCAGGCAGGTGATGCAATCATGCATCACGAGGCGAAGATAAAACTGGGTCACATTCGTTACGGGCCGTCCGGACAGTTGGAGACCATGGTCTCAAAAATCTCTCTCTATGGGCATAAACTGTGTATAAAGAATGCAAACTTATGATGAATAGATGCACAAATGACTGATCAATCATACCATCAACTTTATTTGGTGAAATCACTCGAATTCTTAGTTTAATTAATTGAAAGTATTGTAACCGGGTGGAAAGGCATATAGTAGCATGGTATTCTTTCTCTTATATTTAAGGGGGAGGAAGGTGAGCTTAGTCTGATAATTTTTCAGATGTTCCATATTATTTTAAGGAAGTGTGTCACCAGGGATTTTACCAAATTACTGTGAATGATCAATTTTGAGAAGAAAGGCTGAAAAAACCTACGCTAGAAAATTTCTGTCCCTGCCGGGGATCGAACCAGCTTGCAAGTCCGAGCGTGTTACCACTACACTACAGGAACACCAACTTCATAGCAATTTAATTCTTAAATACCTACTGCCTGAATCGGTCCCTATCTTCCACGTGCGAACCTAGTGTTCACACGGGACCCAAACACACTTCCCGACTGCTCACAGTATACTCAACTTAAAGGACAGGAAGACTGCACTGTCCTACAGACCATATTAAATCATACGATACCATATTATTCCAATACAATAGTCTTTCAAGTGTCTGTCATAATGGTATAACGCCTCTGCTAGCCCCAGACAACCCACAGGGTTACATTATTCAAAGTCCGGATTGTTACAACGACTGCGGGCGTGGCGGCCATAAGCTTACGTCAAAAATGTTCTTGCCACATGGCCAAGCTGTCTAGCCTGTGTTCTGCGGACTGGGGATAGCATGTTGGTATGAATGTTTTAATTCCTCTGTGAACAGTAGATATGCCAAGCAAAATCATGCTGAGGCAATAAAAATGCAGAATACTTTTTCTGGATTACACTATCAAACTTTACATTTAAATTTGTTACACCAAAACCTTAATTAAAAGCTGAATAATACATTGTCAGATAGAGGTGTCTGTAACTGCTGGAACGTAAGTGACGTCAACATTTTTGCCGCAGGCTTCTGCTAAACAGGGATGGAGAATAACTCTGGACGCAAGGGCCAAACCCGGTAACTCTAGCTCTCCTAATTGCATCATATTACATACGCGCACGGTAACAGAATGATGCTCTTTCTTCGCAAAGTTGACTCGGTGGGGACGTTAGATAATTTTTAGAGAGAAAAAGTATGGAAAAATGGAAAATTATTTTTGATGTGCGCGTCCTATTTTAACGTGAGGTCTCGATGCGGCTAGCTGTTGGTGAAATTCTCCCTAACGTGGGCAAAACTGCCTCGATAGACCGCTGGCGCAGGAAACGTTGGGCTGCGAACTGTCTATTGTTTCTGATATGAAATTGACAGGGATAGATTGAGCTGATGCTAAATTTATGCAGATAGCCCGAGCTGTCATTGAGTAATTGGCGTGTAAAGTTGAGTAAATCAGTCATTCAAGCACGGCTGACTCTTGTTCCTACAGGGGTAGCTATCTGCTTCACAGCCTAAAAAATCCACAATATCTTTTCACAAATTTTCTACCCCTTCCACGTTTCCTTTGCCTGAGCACTTCTGAGAAAATGCAGCTTGAAAGTCGGAAATTTTCACACCCTGCGGGCCGCTATGACTGGTCGTCCGGTCAGCATGGGAATGAAGCTTGACGCCAGAAAGCGAGAGGCAAGCTAGTAGTTGTTATGCAAAGAGAATTATCCCCATGCAATAACTTTCGTTCGCTCTAAATGTTATGCCTTTTTTTTTTTCATTTGTCGTCGAGAAAAGTCTTTTCTTAAACTGTGGGAACAACTGCCCGACTCTGAAAGCAGTGCTGTAACCTTAGAAAAAGGAGTGATTTGAAAAGAAGGAACATCTGTCTAACCACTGTTTGAGCCACTTTATCAATGTTTGCACTGCCTCTGTATTGTTGTCTGCTTGAGGAGCACTTTCAGATAATTTAGATGCCGCCACAGTCAAATTCTCTGTGCTTAGGAGTGGCGCTAGTTGTGTCACTAGTCATAAATCAATCAAAAGGCTTTCAAAAGCAGATCAAAAAGGAGGCACATCAACATGAAAATTATTTTGACCTTCTTATTTTGGTCAGAGATGACCACGGAAGCATTTTATAGAATACCCGTAACAACTTTTGGAGAAAGAATCGGTCTTCACTATCAGTGAGGGGAATGAGAGAGATCCTAGTATGGGTTGGGTGGGCACAATTCCAGGAATGGGAGGGGGAGGGGAGAGAGAGAGAGAGAGAGAGAGAGAGAGAGAGAGAGAGAGAGACAGATGGCAAGGAGCAACAGGGTGGTGGGATGAGAATTTAAGAGAAAACAAGGGGTCAAAACAAAATAAAAAAAAAAAAAGTTGCTAATGGAGAGAGAGAGAG
>JAWQUT010000160.1:153069-187518 GCA_033807755.1 Ellobium chinense
ATTTATTCTAGAATTTCTACTGAAATTATTATAAAAGGCACGAGAGTGAGAGAGTTGAGAGAGTTGGCTGTTATGGTCTGCGCATTGTTAATTACTTGGTTGTTGGCTGGTATGGTCTGTGCTTTGTGAATTATTTGCTAGTGACACCTTGTTATTAATAAAGAAGTATTCTGTTTCCTGCACAGCGGACTTCGTTTGTGTATTATAGTAGCAACGTCAGTGGCGTTTCGAAGGAGAAGCTATCGTATTCAGTGCCTCTTCACTACACGCCAATACTGATTGACACTTGCTCGCTACACCTTTCAAAGTCCCGTTTGGTCAACTCAGTGCAGATCAGCTGTTAGGCCCACCGTTCAGTTAACTGCAGTTTATTCCCCGTTTTTTCTGGACTTTCTTTTCTTTTTTTCTAAAGCTAGATTAATGTCGTTTGTGTGTTGTATTTTTTTTTCTGTGGACACTTTTTTTCACCAGACTTCAGCCTGTCGATGCACAAAATAAGCTGTCCTGTGTCTGCTACATTAGTTGCGATTACAACGTCGCCAATAATGAGCAGGCCACATGGGCTTCGTAGATCTAATATTGTGTAACCAATCTGTGGTAGGCATACGCAAGATGTGGTTTCCGTCCCACCCTCCTCTACAGTCGCCAAGCCGTACGCTCTTCTCTTTGATGTACGCCGAGATGATGATTTTTGGACTTTTGCTTTCTGACCCTGGAAAAAGAGAGGGCACATGTGGTCACTCGTCACAGTGAAAAACATCTCTTTGGTGTCCGTGATTTACAATCAGAGGGAGCTGCTGATCACAGGTCAGTTTCAATGAGAAAAGGATCATCAACTGGAAAAGTATACGCAGAGCGGAGGGGATTGCTCGTCAGAGGGACCGCAGAAGACAGGTTTTACTGTATTCAAAAATACATGCACCTAAATTTTTAACACGAATATTAAAGTGTCTGCAGATCAACCTGAAAGTTAATACATCAATCTCATGAAAAATTGTGCAAATTCAAAGTGTGTATAGAGTCTATAGAAATTAGAGAATAGACCAGCTCCTAGATGGATGCAGGGTGTTACAGGTAACATGTACTCTACAAAGTCAAAATAATATAAAATTCTTACCATATCATTCTCAACAGTTCCACCGCCACAAGCTCTACCATCACTCTGGGGACTTTTTTGCATTTTATGCTTGTTTCTGCTTCTAGACCTATTCTTTCTCTTCTGAATTTCCTCACAACTCTCCTCATGCTCGCTTGTCTTGTTGGACCTATTAGCATCTAATAACTGAGATACAGAAGGAGAGTCAGTCTGGTCAGCTGGAGTGGCAGCATGACATATTTCATTAGTCTTTCCTTCTCTTGATGTTGGCCTGCATCTCTGTTTCCTTTTCCTGGATAATAATATGGTGGATCCTGCAGATTCTTTGCTTGATGATTTATGAGGGTTTGAAGCTATTTCACTGACATAAGTCAAATTACTCTTCTCTCCGATGGCAGTACTGAAATTCTCTAAGATGCAAGTAGCTGTCTCATCTGGAATTGTTCCTCTGACAATATAGAAGTCCTTTGAATCTTTTATCCTATTATCTGCTTCAACTGAGTCACCAACAAGTGCTGATGATGCCACACCGGTCAGTTCTTCATTTGCACTTGAAAGCTCAGAATTTGCCTTAAGAGATTCAATAGCAACCTGTCCTGGTGAATCATATTCTTCTGATTTTTTCACTGCTATTTTGTTTTTGCTTCTGCTACTGGAATGAATATGATCCTCTTCATCCTTCAGTGCCCTTGACATTCCAGTTAAGGCATGCCCTGACAAAGGACATACATCTTCTTGCTTTTGGTATTTAATGGATAGGCTATTTTTTGTACTTCTCTCTATCCTTTTTTCCAGACAATGTTTCTTTCCAACAGGACTTAGAGATATTCCTAAATCCCTAACCTTTTTGTATTGAAAGACGGCGTTCTTCTGTGCCTCCTCTGTGTTTTTCAGATCGAAACAGGTGAGCATCTTTTCTCCCTGGCATTCCACCTGATTGCTTTTCTTGTCAGAGAAGTCTTCTGTACATCCTCTGCCAGAACTGTCTGAATCCCCAAGGGGTACTTGGACTAATTCTACACCATTATCAGATGCCTTCTTTGTGAATCGTCCTTTGGATCTAGCTGATGGTAAGCTGGTTCTCTTATTCCATGCTGAATTTTCTGGTCCACAAATGTCTGAATCCCCAGCGGGTAGCTGGACTAAGTCTACACCACTATCAGGTGCCTTTTTTGCAGATCGGTTTCTAGATCTAGCTAAAGGCAAGCTGGTCGTCTTAACCCATGCTGGACTTCCTGGTTGTGTCTCATCACCTCCATTTGCTCCGAAAGAACAGGCTCTGGCCATAGTGTCACTGCCATTGGCTGACTGCTTTTTCCTACTACCTGACTGAGACCTGGTCCGATACTTTGACTGTAGTCCAAGAGGACTTTCCTTCAGTTGTTCTTCATATGTGAGGCCATCACCCAAAAGAGTCACTGCATTTTCCTTTGACTCTAAACAACTTCTAGATCGCTGTTCTTTTCGAGAATTTATTGAAGCATCGTCTTTAGATTGGCTTCTGGTTCTACTGAGGGGTAGTACTGGGGATAAGATAGACTCATCAGCAGATATGCTAAAAACTGACATAGCTACTTTTTTTCCCTCATTCACTGCTGTTGGAGTTTTATCATGGAAGTCAAAAACAGATCTAGGTTCTGACTGTTGCGGCAAGATTTCTGTCACCTGTTTTTTAGACTTAGACCTGGCCTTAGGGGCTGACACAGGGACAGTTTTGCGAGTTCCATCTGATTCTTTTCTGGAAGCTGCAAAAATAAACTGACCTGGCTTGGCAAATCTCATTGTGACAGCATCTGGTAGAATCTCTTGTGAGGAATCTATCCCATCACCTATAGGCTGCTCTGTGTGCTTCACTCTGCCCTTACTGTTCATCCTTGACTGTTGTGGCATTATCTCTATTGGTACTGAGACACACTCTGTCAGTTCCATATCATCACTCATGAGTAGAGTATGTTCTAATGTTTGAGAGTGTGGTGACTGGTAATCCTTGACAGCATCTTCAGCTTTGGATCTGTTCTCTATTCTCTGCAAATGGGCATTTGTCAGATCAAATTCATTGGATATGTACAATGTCTGGTCTTTTTTAGTACTAGATATTATTGACATGCCATTGCCTTTTTTCACAGCTTTTCCTGAATGTTTTTGTATTATTCTTTTGCTGCAAGGCAACATACTTCCACCCTTTTCACGTCGTGCTTTTAGCTGAAACATGCTCCCATTTGAGGGACTGTTCTTCTGACCTTTAACCGGACTACATTTACGACCAATGCCAGGACTTATCGTGAAACCATGGCTGGGACTTTGACTGCTACTTTTTCTCTTATTCTTTTCACCACTATTGCGTGGACTTTGTCTGTGATCATGGCAAGGATTTTCTTTACCGTATCTCTCTGAACTTCGTCTAGGGCTTGACAATGTTGTTATCTGCTCATATGCACTTTGCCTTTTAACCTTCTTGGTTACTTTAGCTGATCTGCATGGAGATATCTCTGTGTTATGTGACTGCTGAACAGTCCCTTGTAATTCTAATCTCTGTGAAATCTCTCCATCACTCCCATCCTGACATTTGGCCGGTTGATCTTGATAATCTGAACCTAAAAGGTGTGGCATGACCACATCTGTGATCAATGCAGTATCTACTGGTTTGTCTGAAGTAACGGTGAAAGTCTCTCGTCTTTTAATCTGATTATTTGCTGAATCCGCATTAAACCTTTCACTGAGGTTTTGAGCACTTTTTTTCCGAGGTTCCCTATTTTCTTTGAGAACACGCACTGGCAACTTTGTCAGCATCTCAGTGCTGCTTGATGTGGCAGGATCATATTCTGAAACTGGAGACATAAAAGGAGATATGACAACAATATGAAGACATATAATTTTCACAACAGTGGAGGGAGTGCCATCTCATAACGAAATGGATGTTGTTAAGGAATAAAAATAAAAAGTAGGCCGCCATCATATGCTTGATAGCTTCAGTGGTATTTCTTGTAATAAAATACACTCAAACATCTTTACTGTGAAAAGCTTTAAGCCTTACAACGCTATGACAGCATTAAGTCTCACCTTCTGCTCGCAATGCTACAAAACTTTCTAAAACTTGAAAGTGGTAACAAACTGATAAAAAAGCTATTACGTCATTCAGCAAAGGTCAAGGTAAAATACCCTACGAAAGTACTTTAATGGCTTCTTCTCGTCTGTCATATTCATAATTTTCACTGCTTTTCCGAAAAAAAAGAAAGTTTTGGTTTAGTGTCCTTATGGACAGATGCATTGTTGAAAGCAACAGTCAGGGGTTTAGTTGTTTAGATAAACCTTCATTTCTGGATCAAACTGATTGTTCAATAGTGCTTGCCCATGTTTTAGTCCTGTGTGCTCTGGCTTTATAATTCTCAACCACTTCTCTGCAAATGTCTATTCTCTGCCTCATTCGGTGGATGTAAAAAAAATAATGCACAAGTCATGCATAAGTGTCAATATAAAATAATTTTTTTAAAAATGATGTAAGCTGTAGTAAATGAAAGTGTCACATTCATCTTAATTAGATATATGCCATGATCACTTTTCTTGGTAAAGGTGGACACTGTAGCCACTAATCTGTTGGGTTATTTATGCTGAGGGCCTTTCCAGGATGTGTGCATGTTTCAAAATTTTCAGTCACAAATAAATTTCCTAAATAGTGAAAACATGTACATGATGAGCACCTCATATGATGCCAGTCTTTTAAAAATCCATTCAGAATAAACCATGACAGACATCACGAATATCATGGTTTGGAAAACTCACTTTTCAACATCTGCTCTTACGACATCAGCCAGCACCAATTACTTTGGTTTTCTCCTCTTATCCGCTTCTAATCAGTCATTGAAGTATTCACTTTCAAACTTTGGGAATCGCCATGAAAATGATACAGATTTTGGGTGTGCAAATTTTGTTCTTGTAGCACAATTAGAAGTGGTCAAGTATACGGAATTAAAAGGTGACCCTTGTACTTGCCACAAACTGAAGAATTAGGTAAATCAGACAACCATATCCCATAAACTGCACCAGACCTTTAACACAATGCATATTCATTATTCATACTGTGGAAGATCGAAGTCTGTGTTATCTTGTTGCATGTTTCTGAATTGCATTACAAACTAGTAAGCACTGAAAATGTTTTTATAATTGTTACTGAAGTATGCAGACGTCATGATTCTTTCTGATTCTCCATTTCTTCTCACTTTCTTCTCAATTACGTTACGTACCGGCTGAGAGACTACCACTTGCAGATATATGATGTTTTGGTGATGGGTACAGCACTGACTGTTCCATGATAAGTGACATTTGATGGACTTGGCCCACAGTTTCATCTTCTGAGATGTTCTCCACATCCTTACCAATTTCCCCTTGCATGAGGCTGGAATGATCAGGAAGCGATGCAAAAGAGAACAAAAACCTCAAAAAATGAACATTATGTGAGGCTTCTGAAACATAATATACAAAAACAAAGTGCCGAAATACAGTCACATCTTATTACTACATGTCCTGTTAATGACTTTCTGCTTTATAAAGTACCCATGCAATGCTAATGCACCCATACAATGATAATATATACATTTATACAGACACATAAATACAGTCGGCTCCACATGAGTCAACATCGCCGAAGTTGATTTTCGGGATAAGTCTATCTTTTTTCACAGAACCTCCCCCAATCTTTATGTTCTGCTGTAAAGTCAAAATGCTTGAGTCAACATCGACTTAACCATAACAACTCTCAAGTCGGTCTACATTCAAAGATCCACTCGCTGATTTTTCTACCAAGTTAGATTGGCTAAGTCAATGTCCAGAATTTACCCGTTCCCGCCCCCTCGCCTCAAGTCAACAACAGAGACACACTGTCGACTCTTCTTTGTGCTTAGCGTAGTGTAAATGTGTACATCCATGTTACGATGGCCGGCATGCTCTAAACTCGCAGACATTGGTGGACACACCATGCCCTCGCAATCCCTTGAGAAGGACGCTTCTCCCGTCCACTGAAAACGCAGAAAAGGGCTTCGCCCTAGGCCTCGGTCGGTAAGTAAAGTTAAATTCTCACCCAATGTGGGCCTTTATCACACAACATGCAAGCTGCCAACCTCCAAAACTGGATTTTCATACTCTAGGCATCAAATATTCATATTCTGACCCTGATTTTCATATTCACACCGATGCAGAAAAATAATCTCGCGAAATTCACATGAATGTCTCCTTTGAGCTGTTTAGTCATACTTTTAGGCTTGTAGATAGCTACTGTTTTCGTATCACACTAAAAATTCAGCTTTAAACTGAGGTAATGGGAGTCACTCACTGTGGTAAAATAATATACTTGACTATTAACAGCTCTTTCCAAATCCTTTTCATATTCCTGTAATCTAAGTGCTATTTTGATTAGGTGAATTCTTGCTTTTACCTAAATAAAAATCCCCCTTCCTTTAAAGTGCGACTAAAGTACTTTTATGGTGTAGTGCACAGAATCCTGTGAAATTACTATTTTAACATGCATCAGTGATTCAAACTTCCTACTGACCTTCTCAAACCCATCAAATCTAACGCGTTTCGAAGAAATCACAAAGAATAACACATGCCCATGCCCTCCTGTGTTAGCGTTACCGCTGCTCGCCTCGCCAGAAATACGTGACGTCACCAACACTGTGTACACGCCTCAAGGCTATTACGTGTCGGGCTAACGGCTATTACGTGTAGCGCTGCACTCAGTAGGGCTCGCTCCCACGTGGAAACAATGGGTTATTGTTGTGCGCTAAACTGTGACAGAATGCTTGCTTACCATTCCTGAACTGATGGTCCAATAGTCTTCTCCTCAATAATATCCTTGTCATCTGTTTTTCGGCGCAGGGGCTCGAACTGATACGGCTCGACCGTATTTGCCATTGTTCTCAATCGAAAACACCGCAACTTCCGCGCTGACGTGACGTTTCCGGTACGGTTTTTTTCTTATAATTTCAGAATAGGTTAAAAGTTGTAAAATTAATTTCGAAATATTATTTTTTAGCAAAAATGATGACTTTTGATCTAAAACTTGATATTGAAAATATAAAAACTGTCGGAAATCACATTTTTTCTAGCACTTTAGTCGCACTTTAAAATAAAAAAAAGAAACCACAAACTCATAAGATATGTAAGATACTGGCAATAATAACACAAGAACGCCCTCATTTTGTAAGACAAATTTATACAAAAGAAACTTGTTCATCACATAATTGCTGCTAAGCTTGAAATTCAAGACCATCACAGGACAGACTGTAGCACTTTACCATGACCACTAGGGAAATTAAATCATTTATATACTGCTAAAATGTTGATGTCACCAGAGACCTTGAACTGCATTAATAGCAGCAATTGTACCCAAGTGTAAAATGCTCACATTCATATCTTAAATTGCTCTCAGTCTCAGATTTAAGCATGTCATCTGCTGGTAGAACAGGAAAGAGAAATCCATCTAGTCTAGAGCTAGCCCTAAACTTTCCAAACTGGGACTCTGAAAGCCGCTCTGTCATTAACCTTGGCCCTAAAGCCAACACTATTTAATTATAGTAGTACACTATGCTCATCCCAAATGTAGGTCATCTAATGCCCTGGGGGCCTGCAGTATACACTCACAACAGACCAAATGAAACAGCATACACAGGTAATGTGTAGGTATTCTGGGTATAGCACAATGCATACGCATGACGGGATTCCTCGGGCATCAAAGTAAAGCCCCAAACGTTGCAAAGTTATCTGGAGATGGGTTGAACAATAGCACAAAGCCTCCTGTGATGACTGGTATCTTTGTAAGAGACTTCTAGTTTCAACTAAACTTCTTCTGGATCTAGCAATTTTGGTATGCAGCCGGCAAATAGGCCTGGCATACACGCCAAACGGTGCCGGCGAAAGCGAAACTAAGAAACGTGCGTCAGCATCGATACTGCTGTGTACTCTACGGCAAAACGGAATGCCAGTACTGTACTGTACTCTACGATTTTCAATCGTTTGTTGTGAGACTCGAGTACTTGTACTCATGACTAAAACAGCCCATTTTGATGATTTTCAGTATAAGAAAGGTCTTTAACCCCCGACTTCGTTGCGGAAGGCATTCACGGTATTCTTTTTCATACTGACAGTCGATTTTCGTAGTTTTAAGAGTACAATTCGTATTTTCGTACTGAGGTCAGATTTTCGTATGAAATACGAACATTTCGTACCGGTTGGCAGCTCTGGTCACACACGCCGAGCAAACCGATGGCTGCTGGACGTCGTTTCGCATACATCTAACTATAAAAAAAAAATAATCATGTACTAAATCAATAGATCCACGACATGTATTAGTAAACCCTGGTTTCGTCGTTTGAAAAACAAGGTGGGTAACTGTATAATAGATGTGTCATTGGTCGAGTTGCCTCCCATTATATAATTTGACGTTGGCTATTATATTATCAATGGATGACTTGATCTTATGGATAAGTCGATGTATTTCTGACTCTACCAGAGACATCTACTTATCAGTAGTCAACTGTATTGGGGGGNGGGGGGGAAATACAGTGTCTCACAGGCAGACCAGGAAGGACAACCACATATTCTTCCTTATGAGCAGACAGTGCTATGCTGTGTGACTGTCTGCAATTGGATTCTCAATAAAATCGGAGAAGAAGAAAGCAGACAATATATATTACTGTATACAACCTGGAAACTGAGGTCACTTCTTTTTTCTTAGGACTTTTAGTAGTTTTAGCCTACTCAAACTGAACATATATATTTACAGACTGGCGTGAGGAAGACAGATATTCCCCAGTTGCAGAGCTTATTATTTCCCTGCTATTTCTATTACCAAGAGCTGTATTGTTTTCTTTTACAAATATACTTTAGGAGTGAACAGGGATCATTAAAGAGAAGGTCAAGTAAGAACTGCTGTAAACTGGTTCCAGTGTGCTGTAATATAAATGGCAAAAAAGTATGTCTGGCTTTTTACAGTAATACTGTACATGCAATCTGTGAATGTATTTGTAAACATATTTTTAAGATATGATCTTGATAGTTAATACCCTTTTTTGAAGTATATGTATCTGCATATATTATAAGAGGCTGTGTTTATCTCAATATGCATGGAGTGCCCATCAATAAAAACCCTAAACACACCCAGGATGTGATGAAGAATCACTTATCATCTACAACCATTTTCCGATTCCCTGCATCATAGGTTTTACTGCATATATATAGCCTCTTAAATATGCATTCATTGTAATGCTTTGCTGAGCATTTTTCTTAATTCTCTCAAGCCCAAAGATTTTCAAGCTGCTGTTGAGTCCACCTGATTTGATCCCGGATTTATCCCACTGCCTCGTAATTCAACAGGGAATGAGGGTATGCTTTTTTCTCTTCTGTGCACAATGAAAGTATCCGTTATTTACCATTAGCATTTAGTGTTCTCTGTAATTCTAACGGATTAATCTTTAAAGCCACCAGATGCAAAATCACTTTCACCAATCTCCAGCATACTGCAAAACCACAAAAAATGGGCGCGAAACAAAGAGTGCCTGAGACTGAGAGGGCAGGAATAGCCACCAGTGTAATATATTGGTAGGTAAGGGTGTGTAGAATATAAGGACTACTGAATAAACAGGGTAGCAGGCAGGAGCACAGGGCAAAAAAAATTGATTGATCATGTAGGTAGTAACACAGTACACACTGACTACTATACAAGTTAGATGTACTCATACTAGTACCACTGGTAGTCTACATGTGGCACATTTAACGAAAAGAAAAGTGGCTCTTCAGGCCTATGAAAGCCCGCTACAGGAAAATATGTTGGAGACTAAAGAAAACACTGACACTTCTAAAGGACTATACAAGCAACACTTATCATCTTATAAGTGGAATAAAAGCATGGATAAATTTCTCATGACTAAACATAAATTGCAGCAAAGCAAACAGTGACAGTGTATCTCTAAAGAATAGGTCATTGGAGTTTAAGACATCAACTGAAATGATGAAAGATGTTGGAAACATGACAAGTAGACTGAAGTAGAGAATTAAAATTTGAGAGAATAGACTGAAAGGTCAGTTAGCTACCCATGCAATAATTATTTGCAAGGTTTGCTCCTTCTTGTCTGAACTCACCCAGACATACTAGTGCCACTAGGTGAATGCTGCTCACGCTGGTGGGCACAAAATAGTGAGATGGTGGGAGGGCTAGCTCCAGAGAGGGACAGCAACCAGGTAATCTTGTTTTTCTTCTCTAACAGCCCTATTTAGGGCTATCACTACTCAAACGCAGTTGACCCTGACTCAAAAAAGCCTTTTTCAGGGCTCACAAAATGAAAAGAATGTGATCAACAAAGCTGGAAATGGATGACCTGGTTCATATTTTTCTGGTAAAACAAACCCCTTGTGAATACCTAGTGATTTTGATGCTAGAAGATTTGAGTGTAAATCAAAACTCAAATCTAGCTGTCTTCATTTTCTGGCTCCCAAGGCATGTTATCTAACACTCTGTAGAACAATGAACAGCCTTTCAAAATTAAGGCTGATTAAATGGGACATTTCCACTTTTTTTGACCTAGTGACCTCCTTAATATAGTTTTGAGAACAGATTTCAGTCCTAGAAATGAGGAATCCAAATCTACTCAAAGCAGGAATAAAAAAATAAGTATGAAAGGTAAAGACAAAATGGTTATTATCATGGTAAAATACCCCTATTTTAAATACCCATCAGGCAAAGCTCATTTGAATTATCTATACTCTGCGTTATGGCGGGTTTAACAATGAGTACCCAAAGGAAACTGAAATCTTAGTATGGAATTCTGAACAAAACGTTGTTCTCAACAGACTCTTTAGTGTTGAATTGTTTGCTCATGCAGTGAACAAGCAGCACAAGCAAGAAAAGTTAATTTGCTTTTGTTGTCTACTTTTTCTGGATGTTGTTATTGTTGCTAAACCTAAAATGAGAGATGCACAAAATATGCTAAGTAATTATCTAGTCAGTTTGAATAGATCAGTAAACTATAATTATGATGAGTGTGATTTCTAGAAGTTGCATATTATTATTCTGTTACTTGTAAGAACAGGTTGAGGGGTGCTTGTTTCTGCACTTTCAAATCATGTTGTTTTACCCATGATCTGTGTCTCCCTTAGCAGTCATATTATGGCTTGCTCAAAAATAATACTGCATGAATGAGAGCATCTTTCTTGTCTTAATTCTGCTACTTAAAGTGGTTCTGAATATTCAATTTTAAAATCCCCAAATCCCTGTTTCTTACTCCTTATGCAAAGTTGATGTACACAAGAAGCTTCTAAAATAAAAAGCTTGAGCCGATGGCATTATAGGGGTACATATTTTAGCGACTGAAAGTGCCAGTCTAGGCCCTAACATTTTCGATCTGAAAATCCTTCGTTTTTATCGAAACGGTCCGAAAACCGGAAGTGATGTCGTAGCCACTACGCCAGCTGCTCGCCATCAACCGACAACAATGGTCTACTGTCGGCGATCACCATTTCGGGTGCGCAAATCGTGGTATTTACCGTCGAGTTCCGCTAAACAGGCATCGAGAACACCACATGTTCTCTTTCACAAATAATCATATAAATGTTGATATTATAGAGGAACTAATATTATGAATTTTTAAGTATTCAGATACTATTTCAATCAAAAAGGCATGGGGTAACTCATGAATATTCAAATTATACATCAAAATTAGGTCCAAGGTCTTGTGCAGAGTGCAGATCTGTAAAGAAGTTTACTAGACTATACATGAGAAATTTGAAACGTAAAATTGTATCGAAGGCCAAAAAGGGTGTTTTCTGCCGAGGGCAAGCGATATTAGACTATGTCTAGGCCCAGTCTAGCACAAACGGCGTTCGATGCATAGGTGTTTTTTTTTTCATTTGGTGTGGGAAGGGTGGAGGCATAGTGGACACAGAAGCATGAAGAAATATGGAAAAAAATATAGAACCTTATAACCCTTTCCACAAAGACTCTTTTTTTTCTCTTATTCAATGTGAATCAAATTGTAAATAACGGCTATGTCGTGCCTATTGGGAGGAACACTCAGTAAACATTCTGACATACCATAAAATGTTTAAATCACAGATTAAGAGTTATTGTAAACTGTTGAAATGCCTAATCCTTAAAAAAAAAAAACGAAAAACATGACACACTGTATTTACAAAATCTGTGGAAGTTGGATATGACAACAATCCGACACACCGATAAATGTTATCACACAGATTAAGAGTTATCGTAAACTGTTGAAATGCCTATTCCTTAAAATGAAATTTAAATTGTTACACACCGTACTTTACAAAATCACTGAAACCTGGAAATGCCAACATCCTGACACACCGATACAATGTTTAGGTACAGATTAAGAGTTATTGTAAACTGTTGAAATGCCTAATCCTTAAAAAAAAAAAAATGAAAACATGACACACTGTATTTACAAAATCTGTGGAAGTTGGATATGACAACAATCCGACACACCAATAAATGTTATCACACAGATTAAGAGTTATCGTAAACTCTAAAAATGCCTATTCTTTAAAATAAAATTTAAATCGTTACACACCGTACTTTACAAAATCACTGAAACCTGGACATGGCAACATTCTGACACACCGATAAAATGTTCAGGTCCAGATTAAGAGTTATCGTAAACTATCAAAATACCTAATCCTAGAACAAAAATTTAAATCATAACACACTGTACTTTACAAAATGTGTGAAAGCTGGAAATGATAACATTCTGACACACCGATAAAATGTTATCACACAGATTAAGAGTTATTGTAAACTGTTAAAATGCCTATTCCTTAAAATAAAATTTAAATCGTTACACACCGTACTTTACAAAATCACTGACACCTGGACATGACAACATTCTGACACACCGATAAAATGTTTAGGTACAGATTAAGAGTTATTGTAAACTCTTAAAATGTCTAATCCTAGAAAAAGAATTTAAATCATAACACACTGTACTTTACAAAATATGTGAAAGTTGGAAATGACAACATTCTGACACACCGATAAAATGTTATCACACAGATTAAGAGTTATCGTAAACTATTGAATTGCCTACTCCTTAATAAATTTTTTCAAATTGAAATATTTGTATAAGAGTTACAGGGGAACATGTAGTTCAGAGATTGTTAGCAATTTATATAAATCATTTAAGCAATGAATGAGATGCATTCTTTTTGCAAAATGTAAAGAACCCCATGAACTGTTTTGGAAGACACTTATTTTTTCTAATTGAAATATTTGTATAATACTTGTTATTTTTCATAGAAATGTTCATGTGTGCTAGAGTAACATATTAAGCTCCTGTCAGAGTTTATACTGAGAGTGAGATAATGGATTTCTTTTTGCATATCAGTTACTTAGAGACTGGAACACATGAAAATTCCTCTCTCACCATATTTAATGTTTAAAGACTAGACTATGCACAACTGTGACAATTAATGCACTCAGCACAAAAAAAAGGGTTAAACTAAACTCAGATCTACTGTAGACTAGTTTGGGTGTAGCCTGCTTAATCTAGACATATTCACCCATCTTTTCATTGCTAGCCCGTTTCCACTGATTAGACTAGACACTAGACTTGGGCGACCGATGCACAGCCAGTCCATTGCACGCACATTGTCACTGGTCCTGCTCGTGTCATCTTTCCAATTATTCAATGCTTACCACTCAGTTTGCGCCTCTGTTGCATTGAAGTCCTTTTTTTTCTTCTTCTTTCTGAGTTGGTCTGGCAGTCTTGACCGGCTCAAACTGATACGGGTCAATAGGTTTACTCGCGGCCATTGTTTTTTCCGATGACAGCGGTTTGGCGTAGTGGCTGTGACGTCACCATTTCGGGTGCGCAAATCGTGGTATTTACCGTCGAGTTCCGTTAAACAGGCATCGAGAACACCACATGTTTTCTTTCACAAAGTAATCATATAAATTTTGATATTATAGGGGAAATAATATTATGAATACATTTTTAAGGATTCAGATATATTATTTGAATCAAAAAGTCATAGGGTAACCCATGAATGTTCAGAACCACTTTAAGTAATAAAATGCCAACATTAACAAATGATTAAAAAATTCTGAGGGAATAACGGAACTCGGTCAGCTGTGAGATATGAGCCTTGCACACCAACTTCCAGCGCAAACTTCCTCCAATGAGATCCAAAACATGCCATGCAATGATAGGAACAAAGAGGACATCATACTCTTTGACACTTCACAAGTATTTTCTTTCTTATGTACTTTATATACTATATACTTTCTTGGTAACCAATACAGGGTTGGATTTTACCTGTGCCCCTCCTCAGTCTCTCATATTTGGGCCTTGCATGACTTACCATGAATGAACAATAATGCTTATTTCACATGTAATTCATGCCAGTCTTAACTCCTACAAGCACGCTTTAATTCAATAATGCCTACGAAGAATAGATCTACTTTTTGCAAGCATAAAAATCAGTAAATAAAGGCTCAATGTTATTGTTTTTGGGCCCAAATTCATGTCTTCATGCAAACCTCAAATCAAGGGACAAATAGGAAATGCAAACCCTTAAAGGGACGATTTAATAAATACTGCTTTTCTCTTCCAATGGAAGTAAATAAGTCTTGAGTTCCAGGGGTCAAAATGACATTCTGAGGAATCCCTAGGTTGAGTTCCAAGGATTTCTATATTTCCAAAGAGGAATCCTATCCTGAATAGTAATTCTGCGGCGGTTTTTTTTTTTTTTGGTGTTAAAGGAATTCGTTAAATTATCTGATCTCTCCCAAATCATGTTCAACCAAGTCCAACAAACTACACTGAGGGACCGAACCAAGGCAACAAAGTTACATTACATTCTAAGTAAACTACCTTTGACATACAAACACTGCCACAATGAACAGAAGGTTCTTTCAACAACTTCTTGATAACTAATCCCGCAGTAAAGAAAATTTTGTAAAGCATGGGAAGAATCATCCTCCCTTACATTTCCTAACTGGTGTTACATCAAATCAGAAAATGAAATCATCAGGTGTAAATGATGTCTGAAACTGATAGTTGTAGATAACCAAGTAAATAAATAAATAAATTACAGTCAATCACAAAAATTACAATAGTTTGTGGGTTTTTTTTTAATCTTCCACACGTTTTTTTTTTGGATGGTCTGTTTTTCCTTGTGAATGCCTTGGTCTGCATGATTCTTCCTTCCCTTAGTCTTGCAAAATTAAAATAATCAATCACTGATGCACAAATCACACACTCTGACACATTTTGAACTGCCAACCTCTGAAAATTAGGATGAGGTATGCTGTTAGCGTGTACTTGTTATCGACACTGAAAGGGAGGTTAGATCTGAGGATTCCCTCCTGCTGCCATTCTTGGCTCCTCTGGACTACGGAAGTGGAAAATCGCCTAACAATGGCTTGGGAAGCTTGACCAAGCACAATTTTGTACAGCCTTGAAGGAGGACCCTCTTCGGCCTAGTTGTTCAGAGATGGTGTATAGTAACAATTTAATTGCGGTCAGGATCTCAAAACTCTGCAGGATCAAGGGAAGAGCTAGTGAGACCATTCAGCCTTGATACTGGGCCACTCACCATGATCAATTGTAAATCAAGTCACACTCAACCCATCTCACCACAGAAAGGCAGTGTGAAACGAGCTCTTAGTCTTATCATACTCGGCACTCTGCAATCCTTCTATAGGTGAATATCCTGTCTCTGTCTATTAATTTCTACGACTTTTCAATAATAGGACACAGCACGGAAATTGATCACTATTGTGGTCCATTAATATACACTCCAGTCCTCAGACATTTCAACATATTACCAAACATGTGAAACAAACAGTTGAAAGGAAAACACAACATGTACAACTGAAGTTTACATACCCTGTATCACTCAGTCTTGGAGAGGATGGTGTTGTGACAACACATCCTGGAAGTGAGATGTCTTCAACTGCACACTCTTTTGTAGGGGTGCAAATTTCTAGCATCTCAGTCACTGTGTCTAAAAAGCCCATAGCATGAGAGTTCAGAGATTTCAGCTTCTCTTTCAGAATTCTTGTGTGTTCCTGAATTAAAGAAAAGTTGCAAAACCAGAAACTTTGTTTGCCATATCAATAATAGCAGAACACGATCATTAGTTATGTGGCTTCTCTAGATTCTCTTTACACTAACTTCAGGGAGATGAACTGACTTAAGTCATTTAATAATTTGTGAATTTAGCCATGTGTCAAACTCTTTGCCTGTCTACTGCTTTGTATGTTTACAGCCAGTCAACATAAATGGGTCAGGAAACTATGTATATATATCCATGCCTTATCTATAGTTTTTGTGCCTATGACTGTGATTCTTCATAAATTTCTCATTTAACTTATGCATCGGTGATCGACTTTAGTTACACTTTGGTGAACGGGTCTTATATGACCCACTCACTCACAGAGAGCCACTGGTCATAGGGTCTTATATGACCCGATCACTCACACAGAGCCACTGGTGATTGGGTCTTATGTGATGCGATAACTCTTTGGGTCTTATAAAATCCGAGTGTATTGTCTACAAGCTTCTTTAAGCTGAGCACACATTGTAGTTATTTCAAGCCTTTTAGACTATTGGGTAAAACTATGGCTGCATCCAGACTAACAAAGTTTGATGTTATTTTGGGTTTTTTTTTGAGGAAGAAGGTTGAGTACTCTTTAGATTACTTATCATGTATCATACTGTAAGCTTAAATTAATGTAGGTAGGCCCATGTTTTGTTCTCAGTTAATAGTTTACGTCTGGGGCCATCAACCCGAAGGAAACTTACAAAAAAAGGAACTTTGAGACACTAGATATGCAGATAAATCTGTTTTTAACTTTGAGGTGACAAAGCAGAAATTTAAATTATTTGACACAGTTCT
The DNA here is from genome assembly GCA_033807755.1 of Ellobium chinense. Classification (NCBI taxonomy): domain Eukaryota; kingdom Metazoa; phylum Mollusca; class Gastropoda; order Ellobiida; family Ellobiidae; genus Ellobium; species Ellobium chinense. Next base: position 170,069 of record JAWQUT010000160.1, read on the forward strand.
TATTAACCCCTTGACTGCTCTTTTGACGTATGCTGTACATCATGAAATATATGGCAGTCCAGTGCGCTGTTGACATACACCACGCGTCATGCTAAATCACTGTTTTGTTTCGCTTATATCTGGACACAATGACACTTTTGAACCATGAGATTTAGTTCCTCTGAAAGCCAGTTGTTTCTGTGTTTAGGGAATGATGACATGAGGGGGAAATGCTTGTAGCAGCGAAGGGATTAAACCTAAATAATCTGACAATATCTAAATAAAATATATCCCAGAGGATTTTTCAGTGTATTTTTTATATATATATTAGCAAAAATTTGTGGTTATCTCCTTTAGAAAATTAAAAAAAATTATTTCAAGGTGCAAGGTCTTACAAAGATCGCAAAATCATCTGTTCTGAATGTCATGAAATTTTCCAGGTTAAAAGGAAATGACCGCCCTATCAAGTGATGCCATACAGATACTGCTTGGCTTTTCCTTCACTCTTTAATTTGTTTCTTATGTTTTCACAGTAACTGGCAATTGAGGAAGCTAGCTGATTTCATAAAAAATAATGCTAGTCCAATTCTCTGCTCATTATTAGCAGTTACAGTGACCTCATCCTAAAAACCACCAATAATCTGAGAACCTGAGGTCAGTTTTATGAAATTATGTACTCATTCATAGTTCAGTAAAACAACATGAGGCTTTTATTTTAACTTACACAAGTTTAATCTGCAACAAAACAATGAATAAAAACTTAGGCTTTATTATGAGATACAATATATTAAGTTTTCAATATGTTTTTATCAAGCAAAGCGCCGCTAAAGATGACCAAAATGATGAAAGATGATCCATTTTTGAAGAGGACTTAGAGTGTCTATTGAAAATGAGCCATGTCTATGAAGTCATCACTTGAGCCCTGGACGTAGGTGTTCATCATATCTGCTTCTTTCATAGGGATTTCATTCTTTGAAAAACCAAATTAGAGCCTCTCTAATATTGACCTACTTGCCAAATCGATTTTAGTCATTCTATTGAGACCAGAAACAATACTTTTATCTAGCCACAGTAAAGCCATATAAAAACTTCTAGAAAGTATTCAACTTGCTCTCTCCTCTTTTTGCATTTCACATATTATAAAGCATAATGATTAGCCTAGTTAAAAAAAGTGGATATTAGAAAGTTTTGTCTTGTATTTGCTTATTTTCGTTGATTGTGAATATCAAAATATGCAAATGCCCTTTCCTGCCTCCCAACTTTTGTACTGACCTCACATCTTCTGTTTACTTCCTCTTCAACATATTTAGTTGTTGCATAGGCAAGACGCTCCAATTCCAAAATTCTTTCTCTCAGCTCATGGTTGGTCTCTAACAGCAAAGTGTTGTGATCATGAACGTGGCGGAAATCTTGCCTCAACTTTTCCAGACTGCATGCCAGTGACCGGTTATTTGCTTGCAAAGTCCGTACATTCCTTGATGAATTCACTACAAACAGACATCAGACAAAACCCCTGAGCAAAAAAACAGAGTGAACATCAACATCTACTTGCAAAGAATAGACCAAACAACAGAAATACCATCATACTTTCTGCAATACTTTTAGAAATATTACAACACCTGCAGTGAAATTTTAATAATATGGCAGGTTTCACAGAATGAGCAGCGGCAGATAACGCAGAAATGTTAGTGCTTGTATGATGCTATTTCACACTCTGGTGACTTCATCTGGCCTCTAACTTTTGGGGTAGCAAAGAGATAGATAAATCTGTTGGCTCTGACATGGCTTTTGATTTTTATTAACATTTTTAGGTTGTGAAACTCTGATTTTCAGACCGACAAAATTGCTTTGTGCATGCTACGGTTGTAAAAGTAAGCACGGAGGTTACTTTTTTGCATTTTTCTCCGGTAGTTTAGTGAAAACCATTTCAGATGATACAATACTTAGTTAAGATTATCCAGTAGAAGGGCTTTTTTGTAGATATGAATATTCCAGTTATGAATTGCTGCTGTCCATCCAAATTCTTAGATTTTCATTAAACATATTTTCTCTCTTTTGTCTTGTAAGATAACTTTTAGTACAAAACATTCAGAAATGGATAAAGATTAGTGACGAAACAACAACAACAACAAAAAAAAAAAGTGCCAACTCGCATCAAATATTTTTAAAAACTAAATTACTGGAAGTTGCTCAAAGTGGGCCTATATTTTCTGAGATTTGAATTGTAGTAAGTTTCTGCTCTCAATTTATTACACTTGCTAACAATCCAACGCACACTGCTGAGGAGGATGCCGGGGGTGATTTTGCCTCGGTGGCAGCGCTGGGCAGTTGGACTTATCAGAAATGGGCATTAATTACTTCTTCTTATGCAAGGATAATTAATAGACGCAAAGAAGGAAAAAAAACTATTATTTCTTTTTCTTTCCACTAATAAGTAATCGGAGAAATCCGATTTCGACATACATGGACTCGACTGTATAAGAGAAAGAGTACTACACTGTATATGCCTTTCCACCTGGTTACACCATGTTACTAGTTTGCCCTATTTCACATCAATTCACCTGAAACAGTTTTCTAAGCTTCTTATTGGCAATTTGCTGCCTTTTGAAAGCTTCATCGTAAGCAATATTGTGTAACGTAGTCTTTGCATCAATCAAAGCTAGCCCCGCATCGTGGAACACAATATAGTTTCAAGCCATGTGTACTGGTCTCCGGAAGTGAGTGTACCACCCAGCCTGCTCATGAATATTCTATGAGAAAGGTCTATGGGCAAACTTGTAAGCATGATATCCTCAATAATAATTATACATTTTATATGCAACAAGAGCACAGTAATACTTATTACAAAATTTCATGGAATGTTTGCATAAACTCACCCAGATTTACCACCGCCACAAGGTGAGAACTACTTACGCTCAACGACACAAGATTCTTCTCTGGGCTATTGCTACTTAAACATCGTTGATCCCCATTCAAATGGCCTTTTTCAGGTTCACAAAATTAAAATAATGGAAGAGCAAGGCTGGAAGGGGGTGACCTTATTAAAATTTCCCCCTGCCATGGAGATAGTGTAACCATGAATCAAAATTATAAGACTACACAAGTATTTCCCTGGTTTAAATTGTGAATCGAATTCTGGTAGTTCGAATCCCCTGTGGCGGTCATAGTGAAATTGACAAAAGCGGACTCCACTGTAGTTGAGGCAGATATTTGAGGTCTTCTCTGTGCTTGTGCCTGCCTTTTACTCGATGTAGATTTAGATTAATTCCCTTTACTGCCTCTACTAAGGCCACTTGGGCCAGCTTCATTCTCAGAATCTGTATTTTCATGGACCTGAGGCACAAAGTCTGGGTTTAGACTTAGATACATCATATTCTGATTCACTAGAAATGTCAGCACTGTCAAAAATTTAAAAAAGATTGGCCCTAGTAGGCCTTTTCTTTGATGCCAGTGTGCTTGCTTTTACAGCTCTCCTGCAACTCTATTCATCAATGACAATGACCCTTCAACTTCTGTAACTCAAAAAGTTTCCACCCCACTTCTGCCGAACTAAGAATGTAACCAAAAAAGTGGCTACACAAGCTTTAGAGATGGTGCTCGCAATCCTTGCAGGGCTTGTATAGGTGTTATCTATCAATAAAGACGATCCCATAGGACTTGTGGGAACCGTCCTGCGGGCTTGTCGAGCCATCCCACAATATTTAAGGGAGATATCAATAGTGAGTAAATTTTGTTCTAAATCATGCAACAGATTCTGTCTGATACCCTTCACTAGTGGTGTTTACAGGGGTGATCTGCATGCTCCGCCTCAGAAATATTCCAGGTGTGTATTCAGCAAACCCATTTATGAGCTTGATGGTTTCCTTGGACTTAGCATGTCCAAGACCCCATCTCACTGACAGCTGAGGTTTCCATCAGTCCTATTTTCCCTAAACTTTTTCAGTCATGTATAGATTCTGCACTTTTTCAGACCTTTTTGATCATGAAGCCCAAACCTGGTATTAAAATTAACAATTCTTTGCTTGAACAACTTTGTTAAGTCCTTCGACAGTAAAAGCTTTCAATTGATTTGACCAAGACATCTTTGAACAGAAAAAAAAAAGGTAACAGGTATTACACATGCAAGACTTGGGTCTTTTTCCCCATCGCTTTCCCCTACCACCACAATTACTGTGCCATAATCTCCTCTCTGATATTAGATGATGATCTTCAGACTCTGACTTTATGACCCGGGGAGTGGATACAGCATACATGGTTGCTCATCACTGTGAAAAATGGCTCTTCGATCGGTGTCCGCACTTCGCAATCGGAGAAAGCCACTTATCAGAGACAGTTTCAATGAGAAAATGGTCAGCAGACAAGGAAAGTGCACGTACAATGGAGGGGATCACTGGTCTCAGATACCGCAGAAGACAGGTTTTCCTGTGATCATAATGTAACCAGGTGGCAAGGCATATATTCTAATATTCTTTTAGTATTACTAAGGGGGAGATATGTGCTCAGTCTGATAATTTTTCAGATGATACATATTAATTTAGGGAAGTGTGTCACAAAGGCTTTTACCAAATTACTGTGAACGATCAATTTTGAGAAGACAGGCAGAAAAAACCTAAATACTAGAAAACTTCCTGTCTCTACGGGAATCAAACCAGGGTCTCTCAGCTTGCAAATCTGAATGTGCTACCACCACACCACAGGGACACTAACTTCACAGCAGTTTAATTCATAAAATACTTACTGCCTGAATATGTTCCCTAACTACCACGTTCGAGCCTAGTGTCAACTCATGACCCCCAACACATTTCCCAACTATAATTTTGCAACAAATTTTGCCACTCTTGCATGCAAAGTTTGCAATTTTTGAAGGAAATCTTGTGGGTTAATCTCAGCAAAATCCAGAGACAAAAACAATGATACTGTCTCATTTTAAAGAAGACAGGTTTTGCAAGATTGCATACTTACAGCTCACACTGATAGCAGATTTAAGTCTCCTTTGATACATTAGGTTGTGAGTAGACAGGTTTAAATTTCCACCAGCTTTCTTTAACACTTTCCTCAGTTTTCGCCTTGTCCGCTTCTTACTGTCACAAGAAAGAGGCATCTCCATTGCTCCTGACTGAATGAGAAATGGAAAGTATGTGAATAATGATTGCAGTCACTATCAAATATCAGGGCAAATGCTATGCATTACTCAAGAAGTTAGTAGTTGGGAAGATTCATAAATTACTAATGGTCACTTTCAATGCCATAAGGAGTCTAGCATCTCTGAAAACCTAGCACTCAATGGCATTTTTCAGAAAAGTCAAGGATTTTTGGACTTTTCATAAGCTTACGTCAAATACGTTCTTGCCACATGACCCAGCTGTCTAGCCAGTGCTGTGCGGACGGGTTGGCATGTTGGTATGAATGTTTTAATTCCTCTGTGAACAGTAGATATGCCAAACAAAATCATGCTGAGGCAATAAAAATGCAGAATACTTTTTCTGGCTTACTCTATCAAACTTTACATTTGAATTTGGAATACCAGAACCTTAATTAAAAGCTGAATAATACATTGTCAGGTAGAGGTGTCTGCAGATGCTGGAACGTAAGTGACATCAGTGTTTTTGCCGCGGGCTTCAATAATTCTGGACTTAAGGACCCAGTAACTCTAGCTCTCCTTATTGCGTCATATTACATACGCGCACGATAACAGAATGTCAATGATGCTCTTTCTTCACAAAATTGACTCGGTGGGCACCATAGATAATTTTTAGAGAGAAAAGGTATTGAAAAGTGGAAAATTATTTTTGATGTGCGTGTCCTACTTTAAGCTGTCCTACCCTACTGTAAAGGTAACAATCTGTACCAGTGGGCAGTGGCAACACTGCCGCATATTGACCCGAAAGTAGGATGGCTGTAATCGACACAACGCCAAGAGTACCAAAATATCAACAGAGACATCGATGGACATCTATTTCAAGGCAGTAACTGACTTACACCACTCTGATAGAAAAACTGTGGTAAAGTTTATAATAAGACAGTGGTTACCGGCACTTTGAGGATAGAACACAGTGGATCCCTTGCAAAACCAGGCTACAAAAAATGTTCTGAAAACAGGCAATCTATCCCACAATTGAGCAAGCTTCTTGGCATTGCTTTTATAAAAAGTCTAAATCTACCCATAATCTAGATCCCTAACATATCCCTCTTGAAAGTTAAACCTATCCCTTATTCCTCGTATTGCATTTTATTGCCATGAAAAACAGACAATTTTTTTTTTTATTATGACCTGTTTCATGAGATAAGACAGGAAGTCTTACATGTTGATCGATCCAGATCAACACAAAATCTAGAGTGACCGCACCAGTCAACGGCGTATTTCAACATCTCTTATTTATCTCCAGCAAACAGAGTAAGATATGAATATCTTTACGCTGAAGTTTATAACAGTATTAATCCTGTCTGCTAAAACTGTGAGGTTACTGGCATTCTACCTACAAAGATATGATTTTCAAAACTGTTTTTGTCTAGGAATGCAATCTGGGTCATTCTTTGGCCAAAAGCTACTAGTCCTCGAGGTATGCTTTGAAACAAAAACCAGGACTTGTGCATGATTACTGGTATTATACATCATAAAATGCAATAAGAAATAGGCATGCTTGCCAGTTTATGCTTGATTGTGTCCATTATTTGCAAAGTAAGTACAACCAATTGAAGGCCGCTGCGCATCCCATCACCATTACCCTATGACATACCAGAAACTCCCAGATCGCCGAATATGGGTCTGGTATAGTGGTAGAGGGTGCAGGTAGAAAAATAATGTTTTCATTGCAATCAGTTAATATCCAAGGTAAAGTTTTGGCATTTACTATAGTTGACATATTTTTCTACCTTTTGTATGAAGCATACCGGCAAATATTATATTCGTTAGGTTTAAAGATATTTTCCATTTTCACAAAATGAAGCGATCGGCAATGACCTAGATGTCACTATAATATAGGCCCTATCGTCTGCAAACAAGCAAAAGTCACCATCTGCTACAGAAACGTGATGCCATCACACGAACATGGCGGACAGAGTGAATTTTCTCACAACTGAGCGAAAGGTTCGCGAAGTTTTGTTGTCCAGAGGCCAAAACTCTATAATATGCCAATGACTGGTCTACGCCGATAACTGCTATAGTCACTCTACATCAAAACAGTTGGGTTCATACAGCAATGACGAAGTGAAGTCCCTAATTGTGAGTTGTGCACTGGACCACAACACTGGTTGGGTATGAATTCCTAATGAGATTATGAACTCAACATCCCCTAGTCAAAACTCATGCCTACTATTTTTATTACTAATACAACACCTACTCTGTCCCAAACCCTACCCCTAACCCAAACCCCAACGTAAACCTGACAAATGCCCATTCCACTGAGACAAGAAAGTCAGCTGTGGCCAGGGTTGGTCAGGTTCAGGAATAATGAGGATGAGGAATGGCGTTCCGTTTTCTGCTCAGTGCCTGTTGTGCCGAAACTTATCAAATTCCATTCCATCCATCTCATTTCACGTCCGAGGAACTTATTTCTGATCTCTGTTCCCCACCAAAAATAACACGTTACCAAGACAGCTAATTTCACAACGGGAAACGAGGATTTTGATGTAATGTGTCTGTTCTTTATAAATATGTGAGTGTTTTCCATGGAGAAGTTCAGTTTCAGGAGCCCAAGATACTGCCGCATATGTAACTGTTACTTAATGATGAAGAACATGATATCATTCATTCCTTCCTTAAAAAGGACCATGAAAAAAAAATTCCAGAGTCACTAGCACAGGCACAGAAGTTAATATTACTGCCACCTACCAAAAATTCTGTGTGTAAGTGCAGTGTGCATCATAAAAACAGAAAATTTGGAGCCCCTCCTTCTTCCAGAATTCACTGTAAAGTGCAAGTAGAGAGAAACTGGAGAAATTACATACCATGTACACATATATAACATTACAATGTCTTATAAATTTGAGAATTTATTTATGATTGCACAGAACCAGCTAAGAAAATAAATCAAGATCATGATGTATTCGAGATCATAAGCCAGGCATAATTTACAATTTTGGACAAAAAGCACTATTAGAGTAAATCCTGGCATTTATTAATCTTTTAAAAAGTATGTATATTGTTTCATGGTTCTGTTGGTGCTAGACAGATATTTTTTAATGGATCCTTGTTACGAAGATACAGTAAGCTTTAATTATGGCTGGAAATTGTTTTATTACAATAGACGTTATCCGGAAATCCGATTGCGAGAGGTAACTCCTGAAAGTTAATACTTAAAGGAGTTATGCCCCCTTTCGAGTACCCATTCGACAACACCCCGAGTTGTACACAATGTGAGGAATGCGTGTTGCAGAATGGGTACCCAGCGCATAGACAGACTGGTGAACGTGACATATTGTAGTGAAGTCTGTAGTTAGTTGTAGTTGAATGATGTCACAAAGGCAAGGACTTGTGGTTCAATACAGGGTCATTTCACGTCAGATCAATCGGCTCTGCCGGTGTCCTTCTTGGATTTTGTTAAAACTTGCCCTAAGTGTTCTTCAGGATCAGAAATGAAGCCATGCCAAAAAGTTCCTCTAAATTCCTTCTAGTTTCTGAGAACAAAAATTTTGAAGAAAATGGGCTTATTTTAGGTAAAACGCGCACAGGCATTTTGTCGGAGTTTGAGCTGTTATATTTCAAAAACCGTTTATCTCAGTGAAATGAAAGTGCCCACAGCTCTTCTCAGTGTTTCAAGGTTTAAGATTATGCTACCAGACTTTTTCTGATTTGTGTCGATTTCACCAAATTTGCCCACAAAAGTGGCATTTCGTACAAAAAGTGCCAAGTTTAATGATGATAAAAGGGAACTTTCTCAATACTCACAGTCAAGTTCTTTTTTCCATAGAATGTCCTTATCCTCTTCTGGTTTTTTTCCAGAAGACTGGATGACTTGCTCTGTATGTTTTGGAGATATAGCCCTTCAAAATCGGTAAAAATCACCTTAGTGACCTACTTTAACATGAAAATGGGGATGTGGGGTTGCCCCATAATGCACCAGTTATGGCTCATTTCATAATGCACCAGTTATGGTTACAGACTTCTAATTGGCTGAAAATAACATGTTGTTACATGCGTTAGTAAGACAGTAAAAAATCTGTCCTTTGGACAGATTGTGGAGAATGGGCCCTAGATTTATGAACCTACCTGCGAATTATTTTACATTCTCTCCTGATTTTGTAAATTAAACCTGAAGTTTGGGTCATTCGCTTCAGTTTCGGTGTGGCCTTCTGTGCGGAGCACTTGTCGTTAAGGAAACTGGTTAGCTTGTTTACACCTTTCGATGTATCGGTTCGCAGCTCGACAACGAACTGAAAGATCTATATTTTGAACATCATTTTTAATAAGCTCATTGAATTCTGCAAATGATTGAAGAAGACCTAGAGATTGTGGACTTTCTTGCAAGTGACAGTAAAGAAAATAGTTTATTGGCTCAAGGAGGGAAATTGGATTAGGCTTCTGTAACCTTATGGCTCATTTTAAACGTCTCTGGTGTATCTTTAATATAGAAGTTGTTTTGTGGTCAGTATTTGCTTGCTTATATGCTAAATTACTGGCCAAAGTTCCGTATTCTTTTCACTTGTGAAACAAGGGACATACCTGCAAATATTACAAAATCAGCGAAGGGAAACAACCTGTCCTGAAGGGAAATAACTACTAAACATTGTTTCAACCTACAAATGAGTGAGAAGGTGATAAAGTCAAAAGTTTTCATTTGACAAAGTAAAACTCCTTACTGGACACTTTTCTTAGGGAGACACTTGCTAGTTCTTAGCTCCATCTCATGAAGAATACCTTTTTCCATCTAGAGTTTGCATGCCTGCATTGCCATGTCAAAGGTCACTTAAAATTCAGGACTATCAACTATCTTTGCTAATATTCAGGTTTGAGGTGCAAGAGTCAACTGTTTTATTTTGCGTTCTCTCTCAGCACTTCTGAGCATTTTCTTTAAATGATTGTATAAAATCTTTTATATCTTAACAGTTTATATCCATGCTAGCTGTAAAGGAAGATGGGGAAAGGCTTATCAACAATGACTCACTTTGATTCTGACAATCTCTGTACACTAGTCTAGTTTCATTTTCCTTATTTCACCACATCTTACGTTAGCTGTTTATGTCTATATTAAAGATACACCAAAGACGCTTAAAATTAACCATAACTGGTGCATTTTGGGGCAACCCCACATTACCATTTTTCATGTTAAAGTAGGTCACTAAGGTGATTTTTACCGACTTTGAAGGGCTATATCTCCAAAACATACAGAGCAAGTCATCCAGTCTTCTGGAAGAAAACAGAAGAGGATAAGGACATTCAATGGAAAAAAGAACTTGACTGTGAGTATTGAGAAAGTTCCCTTCTATCAACATTAAACTTGGCTCTTTTTGTACGAAATGCCATTTTTGTGGGCAAATTTGGTGAAATCGACACAAACCAGAAAAAGTCTGGTAGCATAATCTTAAACCTTGAAACACTGAGAAGAGCTGTGGGCACTTTCATTTCACTGAGATAAACAGTTTTTGAAATATAACAGCTCAAACTCTGACAAAATGCGTGTGCGCGTTTTACCTAAAATAAGCCAATTTTCTTCAAATTTTTTTTCTCAGAAACTAGAGAGGAATTCAGAGGAACTTTTTGGCACGCTTCATTTCTGACCCTGCAGAACATTTAGGGCAAGTTTTAACAAAATCCAAGAGACTCACCGGCAAACTTGAAAAAAATTGGTTGATTTGACGTGATATGACCCTACAGTATTTAATAATTTATTGATGCTTGTGTCAAGTGATGCAGCAGATACGACGTACAGTTCTGTTCCAGGCAGCGTTAGTGGGGAGAAAGTTACCGACCAGCCCAGAGTGAGAGATGGGGCTGGTTTATATAGGGGGGGGGGCGGATGTGTCGGAGAGCTTTTATGTCAGCAGGCTTTGTCTTCCGACTAATGCACCAGAATTCCAAGCTGTGCCACATTTTTGTGGAAAAGATAAACATTTAAGGGAAGCTGCACTGAAGACAGAACACTTTTCCTGGACATATTATACATCAAAATAAAGGGGAGAACACAACAACTCTAACTAAAACAAAGTCCTAAGTGCTGCTAAATGTACAAGCCTACAACTAAGCTGTGAAGTATGGCAAATCTGTGCTTTTCGACTTTACTGTCCAATAACTCGCGTAATAAAATTTTATGGAATATAAATAATACATTTCCTGAAAGATCTTTTGAAGACGAAACAGATGTAATAATTAGAAAAATTCTAGAACGACTCGTTAAAAAGATATTTGAAGCCACAGTTTGAGGAAAAGCACACATGCATGTAAAAGTGAATTTTATGAACTATAACTGGTCTGATGAAGAGAAAATGGTTTGATGAAGTGACTGTGAATGCAAGATGAGGCGACCATGAATGAAATTCACTACAATACGGACCTGTTTATACAATTTTACATGCCATCAACTTATCGACCGCTTGGCCTATTCACATAACTTTTAGCATCAATTGCAAGCTCAATCGTTTCCACTTGGTTTCATATCAGTAACAGTACATTCCAATACATAAAACACTGTAGCTCGATGCATAAACTTAATCACATTATACATCAAAATTAGGCCCAACGTCTTGTGCAAAGTGCAGATCTATAAAGATATTGGCTTTATTTAATATACGTGAGAAATTTGAATGGTAAAATTGTATCAAAGGCCAAAAAGGGTGTATTCTGCGATACTAGAATAAGTCTAGGCCTAGTCTAGCACAAATGGTCGTTCGATGAATGGGCTTTTTTTTTTTTTGGTGTGGGAAATGGGAACGGTGGAGGCACAATGGACACAGACGCATGAAGAAATATGGAAAATATAGAACCTTATAACCCTTTCCACAAAGAAACTTTTTTTCTCTTATTCAATGTGAATCAAATCATAAATAACGGTTACGGTGTGTCTGTTACTGTTGTGTTGGGAGGAACACCCAGTAAACATTCTGACACACCATAAAATGTTTAATCACAGATTAAGAGTTATCGTAAACTCTTGAAATGCCTAATCCTCAAAAAAAAAAATAAATCGTTACACACTATACTTTACAAAATCACTGAAAATTGTAAAAAATGGCAATATACTGACACATTGATAAAATGTTTAATCATAGATTAAGAGTTATCGTAAACTCTTGAAATGCCTAATCCTCGAACAAAATCGTTACACACCGTACTTTTCAAATCACTGAAACTTGTAAATGGCAATATTCTGACACATGGATAAAATGTTTAATCATAGATTAATAGTTATCATAAACTCTTGCAATGCCTAATCCTCGAACAAAATCATTACACACCGTACTTTTCAAATCACTGAAACTTGTAAATGGCAAGCCGCAATATTCTACACACGGATAAAATGTTTAATCATAGTTATCGAAAACTCTTGAAATGCCTTGTCTTAAAAAAAAAAAAAAAAATTAAATCATGGCACACCATCCTTTACGAAATCTGTGAAAGCTGGAAATGGCAACAATATAACACACCGATAAAATGTTTAATCACAGATTACGAGTTATCGTAAACTCTTGAAAAGCCTAATCCTAGAAAAAAAATTAAATCGTTACACATCGTACTTTTCAAAATCACTGAAGCTTGTAAATGGCAATATTCTGACACACCGATTAAATGTTTAATCATAGATTAAGAGTTATCGTAAACTCTTGAAAAGCCTAATCCTAGAAAAAAAATTAAATCATGACTATTGACACACCATACTTTTCAAAATCACTGAAACCTGGAAATGGCAACATTCTGACACCGATAAAATTTTTAATCACAGATTAAGAGTTATCGTAAACTCTTGAAATGTCTAATCCTAGAAACAAAAATTTAAATCATGACACACCGTATTTACAAAATCTGTGAAAGTTGGAAATGACAACATTCTGACACACTGATATAAAATGTTATCACACAGATTAGGAGTTATTGTAAACTGTTGAAACACCGAATCCTTGAACACAAATTTTAACTCATGACAAAAGTGTCCAGGTCTAGACCTGCCTGATATCTTTCATATACTGTAGTGTATATGAAGTCCAATACAGTATTTCAGAAATTGTAAAATCTGAAGAATCAGTGGTATGATGAAGCATACGTGTAATTTTCACCATACTAACATGAACGTGTTTTCTGACTGAGTCTAGCCTAGACACTAGTCCTTTCATCGTCATCTATCCAGCACACAGAGAACTCTTTTTAGATCGCCATTTTAGTAATTTTAAGCATCAAACTCGTTCGATGTTATCACTGAAAGACCAGGAACATAAAATATGTTCAGACTGAAGCAGTCTGAGTCTAATCATACATACCAGTTCTGAGACACACAAAACACAACGACAACATTCAGCAGAAAACAAACAAAACCCAAAACTCAGGGACGATGAAGATGGAAATGAGAATGTATTCAAGATTCGAAACAGGGATTTTGGTCAGCTGGGACTGTGATTACACCGGACCTTTCATTTTCATACGAATTTCACGTCAAAAACCAAACTATTTTCTCTTAGTAAAATGAAAACAGATGCAGTATACTATACAATGTTGTTAAGAGCAGTACAGGAAGACATCCCGGTATCGCAGACTCGGCCAACTTTATCGCAAATCCCTTACGGAATAAGGTCTGCAGAGCCTAAGCGAAGACGAATTTGATAGCTTCAACTTCAACGCTGGATTGAGTGTAGCCCAAGGAGCATAACTCTAGACGAGTCAAATTTCCAAGCATCTTCTTATCGATTGATTTCCGAAGTACGCCTATTGCAGCAATGCTTTTAATGGTAAAGAACAGCTTTGTAGACTCTGTCTAAGGGAAGTCAGTACAAGGTGAGGACGTCATCTGTATGAAAACCATTGCGCCGTCTACCTAACCCATTGCCCTCCTCTGCTGTCTTCATGTGTATCATATCCCATCCCTAGTTCTCTAGTTCCCCCGCCTTATTTTCACCTGCCCATCTATGTTATCCAATGAACTTTGCACTCGCTTTTGAATGGTTTTCAAGTTGGTGTTTAGTTGTCAGTCACCATTCACGACTTAGACCTCTCAATGGGCATAAGCGTTGTTTCGTTAAAGACAGACTTGAAGCGGTCAAGCCCTATAGTATGACGCAGTCCTGAAATACAAGTACCACTACCAGACTACCAGGTGTTATCATGTCTTTCAGTAATGGAACACGCTTCACTTGGGATTAAGAGAAGTAAGCCAGTCAATGTTGCGTAATGTGGACTGCAACAGCAGCTTTGTCTCGATGGCTTTCTTTACCGCCATAAAACTTAAAAGGGCAGGAGTGACAAACTAATCTTGCCGATTCGAAGAATGACCACTAAAACTGACAGGTCGAACATAGCCGGTGATCATAGTGCAGTCAGCGCAGTAATTGCCGCCAAAATAAAAAAAAAAAACTTGGTCACTGATGTGTGAATGGAATTTGAACAGACTTGAAAATGAACTACGTTCTGATCCATTTGCAAAAAAATCACAAACTCCGTTCAGGATCGCGTTCACAAGAAAACGAGGGAACTCTGTTCATGAAACCAGAACTAAATTCCTTAATATGAAAGGAGTTCCGCCCAACCCTGGCTGTGGCAGGTTCCTGTCCCTCAAGGCAGGAACATCAGATGTGTTTTCATTTAAACTTTTCCCCTCTAGATTGGTGTATACATGCATCCCCTAAGTTGGACTAGACTAAATGGGGAAAATCACAGAATAGGACCTATCTTGTGGCTAAATCAATGACTAATTGAACTGCATCAATGCAAGAGCTGTCCTGTCCCAGGGGATAGCCACTAAATGAACAGTGCGCAAATTCACTAGTAATATAGTCTAGATAGTATAATGATACACATCTGATCTATTCTATTTCTATCTAGGTTGGCATTGTGCATACTAGGCTACACCTAGATTAATCAGCCTAGATCCAGATCTATCTAAAGCTGGATTTAGATCCAGAGTACGGAATAGGACCGATCCTGTGGCGAAACCAAAGACTATAAATTATAAATGAACTGCATTTGAAAGCGGTCCTGTCCCAGGATATAAATGAGTTCTGAAATATATGGTGAATAGACGTTATCCGGAAATCCGATTGCGGGAGGTAACTCCTGAAAGTTAACACTAAAAAGGAGTTATGTCCCCTTTAATGGACCCACTCGACAATACCCTGAGTTGTACACAATGTGAGGAAAGCGTGTTGCAGAAAGGGTACCTAGCGCATAGACAGACTGGTGAACGTGACATACGGACCTGTTTATACAATTTTACACGCCATTAACTTATTGACTGCTCGGCCTATTCGCATAACTTTTAGCAAGCTCAATCATTTCCATTGATATAAGTAACAGTACATTCCAATACGTAAAACACTGTAGGCCTACAGCTCGATGCATAAACTTAATCACATTGTACATCAAAATTAGGCCCAACATTTGTGCAGAGTGCAGATCTGTAAAGATATTTAATTTACGTGAGAAATTTGAAAAGTAAAATTGTATCGAACGAAGGCCAAAAAGGGTGTATTCTGCGATACTAGACTAAGTCTAGGCCTAGTCTAGCACAAATGGTCGTTCGATGCATGTGTTTGGTTTTTTTTTTGGTGTGGGAAGGGGGAACGGTGGAGGCACAATAGACACAGACGCATGAAGAAATATGGAAAGTATAGAATCTTATAACCCTTTCCACAAAGACACTTTTTTTCTCTTATTCAGTATGAATCAAATCATAAATAGCGGTTACGGCGTGTCTATTGTGTTGGGAGGAACACCCAGTAAACATTCTGACACACCATAAAATGTTTAATCACAGATTAAGAGTTATCGTAAACTCTTGAAATGCCTAATCCTCAAAAAAAAAGTAAATCGTTACACACCGTACTTTTCCAATCATTGAAACTTGTAATTCTGACACACCGATAAAATGTTTAATCATAGATTAAGAGTTATCGTAAACTCTTGAAAAGCCTAATCCTAGAGAAAAAAAAATTAAATCGTTACACACCCTACTTTTCAAAATCACTTAAACTTGTAAATGGCAATATTCTGACACACCGATTAAATGTTTAATCATAGATTAAGAGTTATCGTAAACTCTTGAAAAGCCTAATCCTAGAAAAAAAAATTAAATGGTTACACACCGTACTTTTCAAAATCACTTAAACTTGTAAATATTCTGACACACCGATAAAATGTATCCCATAGATTAAGAGTTATCGTAAACTTTTGAAATGCCTATTCTTTAAAAAAAAATTATAAATTTGTTATACACCATACTGTACTTTGAAACTTGGAAATGGCAACATTCTGACACCGATAAAATTTTAATCACAGATTAAGAGTTTTCGTAAGCTCTTGAAATGTCTACTAATCCTAGAAATAAAACTTTAAATCATGACACACCGTAGGCCTATTTTACAAAATCTGTGAAAGTTGGAAATGACAACATTCTGTAGTGACACACCGATAAAAGTTTTAATCACAGATTAAGAGTTATCGTAAACTCTTAAAATGCCTAATCCTAGAAATAAAAATTTAAATCATGACACACCGTACTTTACCAAATTTTTGAAAGTTGGACATGACAACATTCTGACACACCGATAAAATGTTATCAATATCACACAGATTTAGAGTTATTGTAAACTGTTGAAACGCCGAATCCTTGAACAAAAATTTTAACTCGTGACAAAGCTTCAAAAGTGTCCAGGTCTAGAGTCTAGACCTACCTGATATCTTTCATATATTATAAGGTCCAATATTTCAGAAATTGTAAAATCTGAAGAATCAGTGGTATGATGAAGTACACTGAAACCTCGTTATACCGCCAAGTAAGGGGCAAACAAAAAAATGGCGGTATAACGAGAATGGCGGTACAACGAAAATACCATGTAGAACAAGGGAAATAAGTAATTTACCAACATTGGACTGCCGAACATGTCTAAAATAATGCAGTTATCTCTCTACAAGACATAAACCTTCGTTGTCATTTTGAAGTTTACATTGCTTTCATTTGTATTTTTTTTTTGTTGTTGTTGTTTATTGTGTTTAAGGACTTGAATTGATTTTAAAACAATAGAGTTAAAATTAAAAACAAGCAAGAACTAAGGATTGGAAGCATATGTGTCAAGTTGAAGAATGATAAGAAAAGAAGTTGACTACTACACATTACACATCCGAGTCGGAGAATCACACGAGCGCCAGGCCTACGTCATAGATCAATGTGTGCTGTTTGCATCGTACCCCGTGACCGGTGCGAACCAGTTGAAGCATCACCTCGCGCGCGCTTACGTTCGTTTGCAAATTCTCTAGGCCTATTGACTTTTGAGCGAGAGGAGATTGAACTGTGACCCGCCTTTCCCACTGCATGCCCCATCAGTAGGCCTATCAG
>JAWQUT010000160.1:187999-222862 GCA_033807755.1 Ellobium chinense
AAACAAACAAAACCCAAAACGCAGGGACGATGAAGATGGAAATGAGAATGTATTCAAGTTTCGAAACAGGGATTTTGGTCAGCTGGGACTGTGATTACACCGGACCCTTCATACGAATTTCACGTCAAAAACCAAACTATTTTCTCTTAGTACGGTATACTATACATTATTGTTAAGAGCAGTACGGAAAGACATGCCGGTATCGCAGACTCGGCCAACTTTATCACAGTAAAAAGCGGTCCAAGTTCAAAACGCTCGACGTAGAACGATTCAGTAAACAAAAATGGCCGACTTCTAAAGGGCGTGGGCTTGAAAAAGGGGGCATAACTCTAAAGGAGTCAAATTTTCAGGTGTATTATTTCCCTTGAGCGATTTCCGAAGTACGCCTATTGCCAAAAGGTGGCTGAAATCAGGGTGACCGATTCGTAAAAAATAAAAGGAAAGCTGAATAGTCAAGTGCATACATTAATATTAGGAGAAATAAATAAAGATAACACATGAAAAGTTTTACTGAGTTGTGTTCACTCAATATAGGCATCCTGCTCAAAAACTTTGTGAGGCAAACACTTTCCCAGGCCTTATAAAATTAAAAGGGACACCTTTGGTGTTGACGTTAATGATTGCCGTGTACCTTGTACTGTTAGAATGAATGGAAAGATGTTCATAAACTTATTGTACATGAGGAAAGCTCAATTTTAAAGCAAAGACATCTGTCATAGCTGCACTTTCCTATGATTTACAGCTCAGTAGTTCGAGCCGTAACGGGCGTAAATTTTTGTGTCAATAAGTAGGCCCTTAATTCTTCGTCGGTGTATTCTCACGATAATTTAAAAATTGTGCCGGTTTCTTCGCTTCATAATATAGTCTGATAGTTTCATTTCCTCGCTACACAAATTCCACATTTTTAATGCCGCAAAGTGTAGATATCCCGTGAAAAACTATTTCGTTTCTGGAGAATCATTTGGTGTCAACTTCTTACGTCCGTTACAAACGAACTCAAACTGTGACGAGCATGAGTTGACGGCTATCTCGTGGACAGCGCCGCAACGATAATGATACAGTTCATTTAGTCATAGACAAGTCATGGACTATATCGATATTTTGACTAAATCGGTGTCGTTGTTAGAGAAAGTCGAATTGACACTATGCTAGACTTAACTAGACTAGTCTATGCAAAATCTGTAAGTAGTGTAAGATATAGACTAGTCTAGTCTAGTCTTTGCCATTTATTCTATTTCTGAGAAGGACGCGGTTATTCGTACAATTGTTTGAATAACTATAACTGGTTATTCGTACAATTGTTCGAATAACTATAACTGGTTATTCGTACAATTGTTTGAATAACTATAGGTATGAAGATGCCAACAGCACCTGGCATTTTGATATGCAATTTTAATAGTTCCTATAGAATCAGAAAACTGGCCATGGGGGGAGGGGGGTGGATTTTAAATTCAAAGGCTTAGATATGTGCAGACTCAGAATACGTGAGGTTTAGTCACTCAAGTATAACATTTGTGGTTGTTGCTAGGTGGGTAAGGTTACCCTGTTTACTGAATGAAAAGACGGTTTACCGTTTACCTGAGAGTGATAGAGATATCTACATACAGTATTTTCACTCTCTTTTAATAGATTTCAATGTAGATCTACAATTCTTTTCTCTCTCTCTCTCTATCTATCTATCTCCTTTTTTCTGTCTGTCTTCTTTATCTCATCGTATCTCTTCTTTTTCTCGATCTCTCACTCTCTCTCTCTTCCACACACACACACACACACACACATTCTCTCCCCTCTTTTATGTTCTGTGGCATGGTACTTTTTCCATTTCTTTTTATTATTTCTTTTCTTCTTCTTTTCTACATAGATTTGACTTTGCTTCTAAATGTTTTACCGCCTTATGTTATTTTTATGTTTCCCTCTTACGGGACCTGAATCGTTGGGCTCGTTTTTATTATAGTTTTACATAAAATATTACATTTCAATTAATTTATAGATTTCAACGCACACATCTCTCTCTCTCTTTTTTTTCTCTTCATTCCTCGCTCTCTCACACCCTCTCTTGTTAGTATTTATTCTATGGCGTAGCGCTTTTACAATACATATAGATCTAATTACATTGGTTTAGTTTTGTTTCTAATTATTTTGCCGGCTTTGCCTCTCATTTATTGATGTATTGGTTTTTGTGGGCTTGAATTTTCGGATCAGATTTTATTTTTCTTTTCATTCTTTATACATATATAGAGAATCTAATTACAACGTATATTTCTTAAATCAATAATTATTTAATTGCATCAGCCCAAAATTTTTGTTTTTGTCTGTCTGTCTGTCTCTCTCCCCCTCACTATTTTTCCTCTCTTCTTTTCTCTATTTTCAACCTCTTCTTCTGTTCAATTTACCTTTTCTTTGTCGGTTACTTGTATTACTTCTTCGTGCTTTTGCGTTTTTAAACTTATAGATTGTTCTTCTCTCTTTCAATTCATCGATTTTACGGCAATAATGTTTTGTTTTATTTCTGTCCAAAAGAAAGTACAGGGTGTTTCCAAAAAAAAAAAGTCTACAACTTTTTTTCAAGATAACTTTTGTAAAAGTAATTATAATTTAATGTAGTTTCTGTCCCCGCAGGAATTCGCGGCCGCAAATTTTTGCAAATTTTGCCATTTTGCGCAAATTTTTGCAAATTTTGTCATTTTGCACAATTTTTTGCAAATTTTGCCAGTTAAATCTGCCCTGCCGCAAATTTTTGCAGATTTTGCCAGTTAAATCTGCCCTGCCGCAAATTTTTGCAAATTTTGCCATTTCGCGCAAATATTTGCAAAGTGTGCCCAAAGACACATGTATGTTGTAACAAACTGCCGATGCAGAGAGAAGTTTTTCTCTCTATAATTTGACTGTCTCTGCTCGGCGGCGATCCTTGTCACATACCAATGTGAAAGCTTTGCTATTTCTATACTACAATGATTTTGCTGGAAAAGACTTTTTTAATTGAATATCATACTGATCTATAGCAATATCATGTTATTTTGTCAGGTTTTCCAACTTGCTTGATAAGGAAATGTTTTCTTTGCAGTCTCACTAAACACATTTTTGTCAGTTATCGATGGAACACTGCCAAGTTCCAAATTTTGTCACGGCCACTTTTTTAATAGTCTCTACATTCTTGTATGACATGACTTTCTATTCCTACCCACAGGCAGTCTGGCATGGTTTGCAGTACTCCACAGCACGTTTGTTTAAATACATTTAGTGTCAGTGATAATTTTTTTTATTATATTTTTTATGACTTTCTGTTTGTGATGATTCTTACCATGTGGAAGGGACAAATAAAAAACTTTATGATCGGGGTGACTGATGACAGGAGTAGAAGCAGTGCAAAGAGATCTGAGGTCATCATTATTATTTTCCCTTTGAAGGTTTCGGAGCGTCTCCTTAAAATCGTTTCATGTTTGCCGCATAGGACATGCGCAGAGAGCTTAATAAGAACTACTAAGTGCAGTCCGTCGTCAAGTTTGTCGCTACCAATAAGATAGCTATTGTTAATACACATGGGCAGGCAGATTAAGTTATCTTTTGTCGGCATCCTAATCCGCTTTGATGAGCCAGCGTTTGCCGGGGGTATTTGTTTGTATGCACAACACCCTCTCACGGTGTCGGGACTGATAAATAATTTTTACTTATTATTTATGGAAAGCTTAGGTCTATTATTATTCTATTTAATCCTTCTATCTACCAGACAGCCAGTCACCAAAATTAAATACCCAGATGGGCGCGTCATCCTTTGCGGCATTTTTATTCCTTTTGATCGCCTCTGCATGGACGCCGCATGGTGATGGCTTATTTTATTAATGTAAAGACCAAGTATTATACAAGAAGGCCGTTTAACATGCCCACATTATTTAGATAGATAGATAGATAGATAGATAGATAGATAGATAGATAGATAGATAGATAGATTTATATTCATATGATGATCGAAGAGCGCTTCCGATATCGCTTTTATCATTTTGTGTCAATCTGCGCTGTTTAAAGAAAATAGTTGTGCGAATAAACAGCATTGGTTATTCGTACAACTGTGCAGCATTTGTACGTACAATATTATTATTGTTCGGATAACCAGTGTGAGTTATTAGTACAATTGTGCGGATAACCACTCCGGTTGTACGTACAATATTGTTCGGATAACCAGTGTGAGTTATTCGTACAATTGTGCGGATAACCACTCCGTTCTGAGAAATCTTGCATAACTACAAAAAAATTCAGTATTCTGAAGTGAATTTAGATCTAGTCTAGGTCTAGTCTAGCATTTCAAATCCATCTGTACCTGTAAATTTTCATTTTTTTTCAAAGAATAATGGTGTCAGCATCCATCATCATCATGCGCGTTGACGTTGTTACAATGAATTAAGACCAATTTTCACGCATAGGAGTAACTAAACTATGTCAGCTTTGTAAGAACTGGACAGCGAAGATCTTTATCTACAACATTAGTAGAAAATGTTTGCTGGGTGGATTTTATTTTTTGGGTAGTCTACGCTACCCTTGTCGGCCTTGTCTTGTCCACAATCCACATCTGAACGATCACCTTTTTTTGGCAAAGAAGGACATTCACCACATCGAAATCTAAACTAGACTACTGACTCTTTACCTTTCACCTGCCAACATAAACCTTCGAGGTAGTCTTGGTTTCGCCTGATAAGTAGACTAGTTTACACTAATTTCCTTGTAATACATGATGCACCAGTCCCATCGTTCAGCGTTTGTATCACTGGTCTCGCACTAGGCTATAGCCGACATGTTGAATCTGCCGCGTAGTTAGTATGGGTTGAAGTGGGTGTTATTAAATATCGATTCTGAGTACTCAGGATATTTGGCTGCAATCGCGAGTACCTGAAACTTGCCATTTTCTTAAAAGAAGGCTGCACCGTCCTACAGATCATATTAAATCAGACGATATTCTATTATTCCAATAAAACAGTCTTTCAAGTATCTGACATAATGATATTAACGCCTCTGTTGGCCCCAGACAACCCGCAGGGTTACATTATTCAAAGTCTGAAGTGTTACAACCACTGCACACGTGGCGGCCATAAGCTTACGCCAAATACGTTCTTGCCACATGGCCAAGCTTTCTCTGTGGACAGGTAATAGCGTATTGGTATGAATGTTTTAATTCCTCTGTGAACAGTAGATATGCTGAGGCAATAAAAATGCAGAATACTTTTTCTGGCCTACACGATCAAACTTTACGTTTGAATTTGGAATACCTTAATTAAAAGCTGAATAATACATTGTGAGGTAGAGGTGTCTGTAGCTGCTGAAACGTGCGTAACGTCAGCGTTTTTTCCACAGGTTTCTGCTGATCGGGGAAGGGGAATAATTCTGGACGCAAGGGCCAAACCCGGTAACTCTAGCTCTCCTCATTGAGCCATATTGTACGCGAACGGATACAGAACGATGCTTTTTCTTTGCAGAATTGACTCGTTGGGCATCATACATAATTTTTATAGAGAAAAAGTACTGAAAAACGGAAAATTATTTTTGATGTGCGTTTTCCGTTAGCCAACATCTGTTCCTCGGAGCATCTGTTTTCAAAAGCAGTGGGACTGGTCATAGAGAAGATCACATCTTTCTCCAAGCAAAGTGGATATCATCCTCATTAGTTTGTAAAATATAGTGACTACCTATTAGTTAGGTTATTGGCCCGCTCTAAAAAAAGATCACCGTAAATATAGTTGTCAGGTTAAGTGGCTTGAGTCGGGTCGACACAGCAGGGATTACACTAGCCCAGCCAAGCATAGAACGTCCTGGGTAGACATCCAACCCCTTTTCCCTTTTTATAGAAATAGCGTCACTTCTGGAATGATGCAGAATTCCAGTCAATGACCGGCGCTGGGTCATTGCCAAGGGTACAAAAATTGTATGCACACCCTTGTAGAATGACTACTAGATTACAATAGAATTATTACTGGATTATGAATATAGAATGGTTATTATTGGATTATTAGATTAGAAGAGTCTCTTGTACTAACTTCATTATAACTATGTGATTTAGGCTTTCTTGTACAGTAATAAACTTGTATATATCTTATTTAACGAGTAATGTCGCAACTCGGTGTTTTACACCCTAAACTAATAATGTAGGGGAATTGTCCCCTAGCCCCATACTACAACACCGAAATGGAATAACAACACAATTATTAGTAATATTAGTGGAGCTGCAACACAACATTATGATCGTATGAATGTTTTAGACCATGAGAGAGGAGACAAAAGTTTTCCTGCTTGTTAAGTAGAAAAATACAGGACAGACAGACAGACACATACACATGAGCGAATGAGAATGGGGCCATGTCAGTTCGCGAATATGAAATTCCGCGTGATTAAAAAAATGTGACGTCACAGAATTGATACAATATTCAAGCCTCGAGTACTCATCTGATAGATATTTGAGAATTTAAAAAACCCTCCTCTAATTCTGGGCGCAATCGAACAGAAGTAATTGAGCATTATGATTACTGTTTAAAAATGATTAGTATCGAACAACTTTTGATTGTTCGATTACCGTTCGATTACCACGCACCGGAGCGACAAAAACTTCAACAAAAACAAGCTTACTTCAAAGCAGGTTATATGCTATAAACACATTCTTTATTTCATTTTCCGGCTCTTCCTCCTCCGGTGGCATCTTGGCCAAAACAACCTCTCCCCACCCCACTCCAAAAGATAAGGTAATGATGTTACAATTTCCGATACAATAAGCTACTGACTGCCAGCAAAACCCTGCTGTGTTCATTTTCACGATTAAATCTGCTAATTAACTGAGATATGACATTACGAGAGCCTTTTTTTTTTCTATCAGTCTGATCCTCGAGAAATAATGTAGCCGCGTTTACTAAATGAAGATCTGTATTATATGCCATTCTTGCAATTTCGATACATTTTTGCTAATTCAACACCCCCTTGCAGCAAGCGTTGCTACTCCATTTTTTTTTTTTNGGGGGGGGGGGGGGGGAGTTGCCATTGCACTAGCTACCAAGGCCAGATTTTTCTAGATCTGACTAAATCTTCTGAACCTATATATATTTCTATTTCTCCACATAAATTAAATCATTAGAGGGACAGATAAAAATACATGTACCTTTACTAACAACAACAACAACAACAACAACAACAAAAGCGTTTAAAATAAAAAAGAAAAGAAAAACAAATGGCATCACAGAGACCACAAGAAATGCGACCTACTTTTACATGAATGGAACTTGCATGTTTTTAAAACGGTATTCTGTATCTAAGTTTAGAAAATGCGTTAAAAAAAAGCCACAGTTTTAGTAATCAATAACAGGGGAAGCTATCTGCTTCACAGCCTAAACAATTCCACAATATTTTTTCATAAATTTTCAACCCCTTCCACGTTCCTTCGCCAGAGCGCTTCCGAGAAATTGCTGCTTGAAAGTCGGATTTTCACACCCTGCAGGCCGCCATGACTTTCGTTGGCTCTAAATGTTATGCCTTTTTTTATTATTATTTATCGGCGAGAAAAGCCATTTGTTAAACCGTGTGAACAACAGACCGACTTTGATCGCAGTGCTGTAGCGTAACCTTAGAAAAGGGAGGATAACATATTTGAGAAAAAGGAACATCTGCCTGACCACTGTTTGAGTCGCTGTATGCATAGACTTTATGGTTGTCTGTGCCTTTTTTGCCCCCAGTATTGTTTAATGAGCTCTCACTGGTCTACGAATACGATTCTGACACTATTTATCATTTGCATGAGGGGCACATTTAGATTATTAAAGACTGCACCGTCTTACCGGCCATATTAATTAAATCATATATATTATAATCAGGGGCGAAGGCTGACTTTCTCAACTCAGTAATCATAGTTGAACAGGATTGTCACTTATAGGCCTAGTCACGCATGCGGTATTATTAGTCGGAAGTGCTATTAGTCGGAAGTGCTATAAATAATAATACTCGTTCGTAGAGTCACATTCGATGTTCACAGTATGATAAGTGTAACACAGGGTAGGAACTTTCAGGCCCAGTCTACCATGAAGCCGAGCCCACCTTTTTGCATATGGGTAGGCCTAGATCTATGTGAGTGTCAGTGAGTGATGCTACCGTCAAACCTTGCCGGTTTTGAGAACAGTGGGCCAACTGAATAACTTTTCCAAGCCTTTTTGGCATTCATGTTATATCCCAAGAAGAATCTATCAATATGTTTGTTAAAAAAAGTTTGTATGGTTCATAAAGCCAGAAACCACCCTTTACTTTATAAAAAAATAAATCTACCCCAAGGTGCTTTCCCCAAACCAAAGATTTTGGGAACCAGCTACATTGCACTATAAAATAGGCAATCTGGCAACACCTGCACTAGGCTTTGAATGGAGGTTTGTGTGTGGCGAGACTGTTCATGTGGCTTTCTGTACGTGTGGATTAATTTCTACACTGAGCGAAAAATAAAAGTGGTCATAAACTTGTGACTGAAGGCATGTCACTTGTCAGCAACAGTGTTAATTACTGTCAATAAAAGAGACCCTTGAAAATAATGAATCTCACTAAATGCTATAGAATAGTGTCTCGTTTTATCAGTGTGTTATTTTTGTTCCGCATCACATTAAACCGCAATGGGTGAAAGTACCACAAATCAAGTGGAGACCTTGATTAGCAGAACTTCTTGACCAGCCGGTGAAATCTCCTTGCTTTCGTTGAGTTTTTTTGTGAGGCCACTCCACATTTGGCTGTAGGGGTGTCCAGGTTCTTCTCTTCCCTTTAATCCAGTGAATAGAGCAGAGAAATTTTGAGGGGTATCAGGTTCTGAACGTGGTTCAAAGAAAGAATGGGCCTGACATTTGACAAAGAGCAAATAAGCTTAGATAGGATTCGGCGGTGTACTTGTTAACCCTCGCCGTATGATGCAAAATGCCCCTATTCGAGTACGATGCGGGATCATCTACACCCCGACTTCATAATATAGTGATTAATTTTTCCACCTTCCAAGTATGATGTGGGATTCTCTGCACCCCGACTTTTTATAGAGGAAGAAAGGTTCCCATCCTCTGAGTACGATGCGGGAGCATCTGCACCCCTACTTTCTAATAGGAAAAAACCTTCCCTGTACGATGTGGGATTAACTACACTCCCACTTTTCTTACAGGAAGCCGTGTTTTTGCTGGTGTGTAGTATTGCACTTTTTCGTTTTTGAGACAACACACATTTGTCTGGTACCAATTGGAGGACTGGAAAGAAGCTTTCAACGCAGCTGGGTAAGTTCTTAAGCCTAGATCTATCTAAAATTACTACATAACAAGGCAAAACAAAAGTACATTATTCATGTTTATAATTTAGAGCATTTTTAAAAGCTGCTCCATGCTTTAGGTTTTTCAAACATTAGTAATGCAAAAATCATTTTCTGTCACGCTAGTTTCCATCTCTTTGTCATTCCATTATTATTCATCGAGTAGGAACTTTTACAATGGGCAGTTCGTGGGTGACCTGGTGGGATTTGCTCTCCTCTCAAAATATAGGCCTACTTTTGTGTTCAGCACTGTGATACAGTAATTGTTCATGCTCTTGGTACACAGGATGCACATTATAAAAAAAAATACACCAGTGATTTGATTTGAAAAACAGTCTATAATTTGTCTTTATTTCACAACACAGACAATCAGGGAGAAATTCCCAGAGGGAACTGCTGGTGCTTATGATAAGCAATATGAAAACAAGGTTCAGTTTCTAAATTACAAGTATTTTACTTCTCTCCTTAGAGAACACTGAAGTCGAAGTTGTAGTGCTAATTTTCTTTGTTTTAGAAGAAGCAAAAATGGCGTCGAGCATAATAATAAGCTTGAAATTATCGTTATATCATCATAATTACATGCAACACCCACATGAAATAAACATAGAGGTAAACGAAATCCAAATTGAACGAATTGTTGGCGAAACTGCACCGCAGAAATAAAATCAAGATACAAAATGTTGCATGGAATTGAATAACATGAGAAAGGCCACTTTCAACAAAGAAACAAGGACTTCAGTCAGGACAACTATTATCACACATCATCATCATCGTCATCATTATTATCATCTTACATCATCATCATCATCATCTATTGTTTCGTTGGATTACACACAATATGTTGTTGAGTAGAAGCAATAGTGACTGACAACAATGTTGTATTTTCAGGGTTACCATGTAAAGATGGAAGACGTTGTTGCAGCAGAGTGGCAAGCTCCACCAAAGGCATGCACGGCTTGCTATCCTGGAGGGCCGATGCGCATGGACAGAAAAAAGATGGCTTCGTGTCCAAACTGAATTATAAAGTGTAATGTCTACAATAAAGAAGTTGACCTGGAAAAGCTTTGTTTGTTTTCATGTTGTTCATTAACTGTTTTGTTGGACACATTTTAGTGAAGCTATGGATTCCACTTACAACTCACATATTTGCTGCACAACAGTCTGAGCATAATTGAATAAGGACCCATGATCTAAACAGACAAATTTGCTGCATGCTGCACATTGATGGGTGTTTTTCTTGTCCTTTTTTCGGGGGCATTCAGTACATCTGTGTTGTTTCCTTTTGGTTGATTTCGCAAGAGGATCGCCCTGGGTGGAAGCTGGAACAGTAACTGATCTTTGACTACCACTACTGCTGGTGCTTGCCACTGCTCCTTCTTTACTAGTGCTTTCTTTGTCACACCTTGCAACCGATTCAACAGCCAGTCCAAGAATCTCTTTCGGAAGTTAGTCTGGTAACTCCTACGCCTGACTTGTTCCTGAACCAGCTCTTGAGCTATTGCCAGATGGAAACCTCTCCTATTGTTGCTGTCAGCCTCTATTCTTCCAGGCATTCTGTAGCGAATTGCAACAACAGCAGCAATGGCAGCAAGATCCAACATATTGTAGAATAGCCTCATTGGCCATCTTCGAGTGACTCTCCGCGTTGAGAATGCTGCTGCCATCTTGTCCATAATGTCAACACCACCTTTTGTTTTGTTATAAAATCTGATGATCTCTGGTCGCTTTTTTTTGAGTTTGATCAACCCTCTGATCATGGTGCATGGTACTCAGCACGATAACGTTCTTTTTGCTCCCAGATTTGTAAGACACTACAGTTGTTTTTTTCTGGAAAGCAAAAACAGATTCATGCTTTGCAATTCCCCGGATTGATGAGAAATCTTTTGTTCCTCCGGACTGTCCCGACGACAGACAAACCGTTTTTCGCAAGTCCCTCGGCCAGTGTCAGGTCAGTAAAATAATTGTCACAGGTAAGATTTCTACCAGTAAGAGTGGTGAACAGTGTGTGTTCGCGATGTTCCGGCCAGTGAAGTGCTGAGGGTCTCTGCCTTCTTTTCCGAGGTATGGAATCCTCTCCAGTGGATAAAACGTTTCCGCATCTGCCACCCAGAATATCTTAATACCATACTTTCCTGGCTTGGAGGGCAAGTACTGGAGGAACTTACAGCGGCCTCTCCAAGTAACTAGTTGTTCGTCAACTGTAAGGAATGGGCCTGGAACGTAATGTCTTTTCAATGTCTGATTAAACATGTCCCACATTTTTCGAAAAGGTGCAAAAATGTCCCGTTCTCTCCGCAATGACCTTGATTCCTTGTCGTCAAATCGCAGGAACTTGCACAACTCCAAGAAGCGGTATTGTCCCATGACAGAACGTATAAATGAGTTGTCCATAATCCTGTCCCACATCAAAGTTGTGGGAAGCAAACCTTGCCCCATGGCTCCAAGGTTCAAAAAGCATCCTAACAGTGCTTCCATTTCAACATCATCAACATCTCTCCAGGCGTCACCCATCATTCTCCTGCCTTCCAGATTTTAGGAGCATTGTCATTTGGGATAGCATCAACTGTTTGACACCACATTTCACGTATGTCTCTGAGATATCTCAATGCATGATCCTACAGAGACTTTTTTGGATTTCCTGTCTAGATATAACATTACTTCATCTTACATCAACGTGTGTTGCCAGTTCCTCTTAATTGTGCATCAAGACAGAAAATCTGCAGAAACCTCTGTATGATCAAGCATAAAGATATCCATGAGACATCGGTGAAATCTGGTTTCAAACAACCGGTGCTATCATAAATGACACTGTCCTAAGATCACTATCCTCGCGGAAGAAGAATGCATCATTCAGCACATTGGTGTGCATTTTGCATGAAAATCCAGTGCACTCATGGGGATAAGTTGCACACCATGCTTGGTACGGTACACTACAATCTCTAGAAAAAGGTAGTGCCTCCCCAAAATTCCTTATTAAAAGTCGGGGTGCATACGCTCCCGCATCGTACTCGGAGGGTGGATTATTTTCTGCTATATAAAAAGTCGGGGTGCAGATGCTCCCGCATCGTACTCGGAGGGGTAGTAAAATTGCACGTGCTGTAGTGAGTACAGTGATCGTGTTTGCTCACTGCAAAATAACCTGCATGAAGATCTCATTGATTTTGAGGAATCCATGAAGTTTCAAGTTTGTAGCATACAAAAATAAAGGTTCTAGATGCATTCAAAGACCGCGCTGGGGTGTTTTTGCACCCCATCAGACAGCGAGGGTTAACTTGCCACGAAGGCCAAGGTCGACCAACGGCATTTTCGGCTGGTAATCAGTGATTATTTGATTATATGGACCGTTCGTCCCTGCATACGATACCCTATTATTCCAATAAAACTGTCTTTCAGGTGTCGGTCGGTGTCATAATGATATTATAACGCCTCTGCTGGCCCCAGACAACCCACAGGGTTACAACTTACATTAGCCAAAGTCCGAATTGTTACAACCACAGCGCGCGTGGTGGCCATAAGCTTACGTCAAAGTCAAATCCGTTCTTGCCAGATGGCCAAGCTGCCTAGCCAGTGGACGGGTGATAGCATGTTAGTATGAATGTTTTAATTCCTCTGTGAACAGTAGATATGCCGAACAAAATCATGCTGAGGCAATATAAATGAAGAATACTTTTTCTGCCCTACGCTATCAAACTTAACGTTTAAATTTGGAATAGCAGAACCTTACTTAAAAGCTGAATAATACATTGTCAGGTAGAGGTGTCTGTAGCTGCTGGAATGTAAGTGACGTTAGCGTTTTTGCCAAAGGCTTCTGCTGATCGGGGAAGGGAAATAATTCTGGACGCAAGGGCCAAACTCTAGCTCTCCTTATTGCGTCCGCGCACGGTAACGGAACGATGCTCATTCTTAGCAAAATTGAGCGACGTAGATAATTTTTAGATAGAGAGTACTGAAAACCGGAAAATTATTTCTGATGTGCGTGTCCTAAAGACGTCGCACAGCGGGGTAGAATTTGATTGACAGTTAACTGTTGTCTGGGGCAGTGTTTTTGCGCTTAGGGGCGGTGCTAGTTGCAACACTACAACTAATCATGAGTCAGTCAACATGCTTCGAAAAGCCGGTCAAACAGCAGGCATATCGACACGAAAATAGTTTGACACCCTTATGTTGGTCAGAGATGACCACGGAACTACAGTGTAATTTGGAGAATACTTCTGAAATCTTTTATGGTTTGGAAAGAAAGAGAGCTGGTCTTCACGATCAAAGAGAAAACTGAAATTAGTGAAATGGACCATAGCAATTAGCATGGGTATGCCATGTTGAACATAGCAACATTTACGAGATGGGGAGGGGGAGGGAGAGAGAGGGGATAGATGGGTGGGCACATTTACAGGAGTGAAGCAAAGCATCTTGGCTGCTCTCTGCATTAGCGTCTCGTTTTGTTTTTTTTTTTTGTTCTTATTCCAATTTCTCCTGGATTCTTATCCCACCACCCTATTGCTGCTTGCCGTATTTCTCTCTCTCTCTCACTCTCTTTCTCTCTCTCTCTCTTCACCCCTGGAATTGTGGCCACCCAACCCAAACTAGGATCTATCTCATTCCCCTCACTGATGGTGAATACCGATTCTTTCTTTCAAACTATCAAAGTTTTCACGGTTATTCTATAAAATGCTTCTATGGTCATCTCTGACCAAAATAAGAAGGTCAAAATAATTTTCCTGACGATGTGCCTCCTTTTTGATCTGCTCTCGAAAGCCTTTTGATTGATTTATGACTAGTGACACAACTAGCGCCGCTCCTAAACACAGAGAATTTGACTGTGGCGGCATCTAAATTACCTCAAAGTGCTCCTCAAGCAAATGATAAATCTATATTGTCAGAATCTCAGGCCAGACGTTATCCGGAAATCCGATTGCGGGAGGTAACTCCTGAAAGTTAACACTTAAAGGAGTTATGTCCCCTTTCGAGTACCCACTCGACAGTCGACAATACCCCGAGTTGTACACAATGTGAGGAAAGCGTGTTGCATAGTGGGTACCCAGCGCATAGACAGACTGGTGAACGTGACATACGGACCTGTTTTTATACAAATTTTCACGCCATTAACTTATTGACCGCTCGGCCTATTCGCATAACTTTTAGTATCAATTGCAAGCTCAATCGTTTCCACCTGGTTTCATATCAGTAACAGTACCTTCCAATACGTAAAACACTGTATGCCTAAAGCTCGACGCATAAACTTACACTGTAATCACATTATACTACAAAATTAGGCCCAACGTCTTGTGCAGAGTGCAGATCTGTAAAGATATTTAATATACGTGAGAAATTTGAAAAGCAAAATTGTATCGAAGGCCAAAAAGGGTATATTCTGCGATACTAGACTAAGTCGTTCGATGCATGGGTTTGTTTTTTTGGGTGTGGGAAGGGGGAAAGGAGGAGGCACAATGGACACAGGCGCATAAAGAAATATGGAAAAAAATATAGAACCTTATAACCCTTTCCACAAAGACACTTTTTTTCTCTTATTCAGTGTGAATCAAATCATAAATAACGGTTACGGCGTGTCTGTTGTGTTGGGAGGAACACCCAGTAAACATTCTGACACACCATAAAATGTTTATTCACAGATTAAGAGTTATCGTAAACTCTTGAAATGCTTAATCTTCGAAAAAAAGTTAAATTATTACACACTATACTTTACAAAATCACTGAAACTTGTGAAATATTCTGACACACCGATAAAATGTTTAATCATAGATTAAGAGTAATCGTAAACTCTTAAAATGCCTAATCCTCGAACAAAATCGTTACACACCGTACTTTTCAAATCACTGAAACTTGTAAATGGCAATATTCTGACACACGGATAAAATGTTTAATCATAGATTAATAGTTATCGTAAACTCTTGAAATGCCTAATCCTAGAAAAAATTTTTAATCATGACACACCGTACTTCATTAAAGCCATGAAAATTGGAAATGACAACATTATGACACCGATAATATGTTTAAGATAAAGAGTTATCATAAACTCTTGAAATGCCTAATCCTAGAAAAAAATTAAATCGTTAAACACGGTACTTTTCAAAATCGCTTAAACTTGTAAATGGCAATATTCTGACACACCGATAAGTGTTTAATCATAGATTAAGAGTTATCGTAAACTGTTGAAATGCCTATTCTTTAAAAAAAAAAATTAATTAAATCGTTATATACCACACTTTACACATCACTGAAACTTGAAACTTGGAAATGGCAACATTCTGACACCAATAAAATTTTTAATCACAGATTAAGAGTTATCAAAAACTCTTGAAATGTCTAATCCTAGAAATAAAAATTTAAATCATGACACACTGTACTTTACAAAATCTGTGAAAGTTGGAA
Source organism: Ellobium chinense (assembly GCA_033807755.1). Taxonomy (NCBI): domain Eukaryota; kingdom Metazoa; phylum Mollusca; class Gastropoda; order Ellobiida; family Ellobiidae; genus Ellobium; species Ellobium chinense. Next base: position 203,679 of record JAWQUT010000160.1, read on the forward strand.
ATGACAATATTCTGACACACCTATAAAATTTTTAATCACAGATTAAGAGTTATCGTAAACTCTTAAAATACCTAATCCTAGAAATAAAAAATTAAATCATGACACACCATATTTTACAAAATCTGTGAAAGTTGGAAATGACAACATTCTGACACACCGATAAAATTTTTAATCACATATTAAGAGTTATCGTAAACTCTTGAAATGCCTAATCCTAGAAATAAAAATTTAAATCATGACACACCGTACTTTACAAAATCTGTGAAAGTTGGAAATGACAACATTCGGACACACCGATTAAATGTTATCAAACAGACTAGGAGTTATCATAAACTGTTGAAATGACTCGACTATTCTTTAAAAAAAAAAGAATTTGAATCATTACACACCGTACTTTACAAATAACTGAAACTTGTAAATGGCAACATTCTGACACACTGGTAAAATTTTAAATCACAGATTAAGAGTTATCGTAAACTCTTGAAATGTTGAATCCATAGAAAGCAAAATTTAAATCATGACACACCGTACTTTGCCAAATCTTTGAAAGTTGGACATGACAACATTCTGACACATCGATTAAATGTTATCACATAGATTTAGAGTTATTGTAAACTGTTGAAACCACCGAATCCTTGAACAAAAATATTAACTCGTGACAAAAGTGTCCAGGTCTAGACCTACCTGATATGTTTTATATAGTCTATATGAAGTCCAATATTTCACAAATTGTAAAATCTGAAGAATCAGTGGTATGATGAAGTATACGTGTAATTTTCACCATACTAAAAATGAACGTGTTTTCTGACTGAGTCTAGCCTAGACACTAGTCCTCTCATCATCATCTATCAAGCGCACAGATAACTCTTTTTAGATCACCATTTTAAGCATTAAACTTGTTCGATGTTATCACTGAAAGACCAGGAACATAAAAACTATTCAGATTGATGCAGTCTAATCATACATACCAGTTCTGAGACACACAAAACACAACGACAACATTCAGCAGAAAACAAACAAAACCCAAAACTCAGGGACAATGAAGATGGAAATGAGAATGTATTCAAGATTCGAAACAGGGATTTTGGTCAGCTGGGACTGTGATTACACCGGACCTTTCATACGAATTTCACGTCAAAATCCAAACTATTTTCTCTTAGTACAATGAAAACAGATGCGGTATACTATGCATTGTTGTTACGAGCAGTACGGGAAGACATCCCGGTATCGCAGACTTGGCCAACTTTATCGCAAATCCCTTACGGAATAAGATCTGCAGAGCCTAAGCGAAGACTAATTTGATAGTTTCAACTTCAACTTCAACGCTGGGTTGAGTGTAGCCCAAGGAGCATAACTCTAGACGAGTCAAATTTTCAAGCATCTTATCTCCCTTGATTGATTTCCGAAGACGCCTGGAGCTCGCTAAACCACACAGCAAACAACAATACAAAGGCAGTGCAAACAATAATAAAGCGACTCGAACAGTGGTTAGACAGATGTTCCTTTCTCTCAAATATTATTTTATACTTCTTTTTTCTAAGGTTACTGTGTTCAGAGTCGGGCAGTTGTTCACACAGTTTAACAAAAGATTTTTCTTGACGATAAATAAAAAAGAAAAGGCATAACGTTTAGAGCGAACGGAAGATATTGCATGTGGATAAGTCTCCTTGCATAACGACTAGTAGCTTGCCTCTCGCTTTATGACGTCAAGCCTCATTCCCGCGCTGACCGGACGACCTGTTATGGCGGCCCGCAGGGTGTGAAAATCCCGACTTTCAAGCTGCATTTTCTCGGAAGCGCTCGGGCGAAGGAAACGTGGAAGGGGTTGAAAAGTTATGAAAAAAAATACTGTGGATGTTTTAGGCTATGAAACAGATAACTATCCCTGTCCCTTTAATAGCAGCAACGAAATTTGGCGTCCAAAAAAGAAAAATGTCAGCCATACTGGAATGGTAGAGATATTTCCAAGTTCGTTTGTTTCGAAATGGAAGTGGTCGCTGAGGGTATGATTGCTCGATTCAGGATTATCATAGTCTAGACATCAGTTGTAGCTGTGTGTTAGGTTTACTGATGTTGCGGGAAACATTTTATTACTGCATTTTGAAACGGGATGAAATATTTCGAAAGTTATTTGGAAGAGACTGTTGTACGGTTGTCACACTTTTTCAAAAATTTCAAAACCGGCAGTGCCAGTTTGGAATCTTTGTAGCCAAACATGGCCATGAGAAACTTTTGCTCGTGGCGGATTGATTTTTTTTACCCTTAAGTATGGGAAAAGGGCGGAGAGAGCGTTTTCTGGTTTTGTGGGAAAAAAAGAAAACAACAATAATTAGATAAAGAAAAATATTGAGTGAGAGAGTATTCCACCTTGCACTGAAAAGGGTCCATCCTGAATGCACAGTCGAGTTGGCTTTATTCGATTTCTCCGGCGCCAACACATGGGGTTCGAATAACCTGAACGGATTTACGATTTTAACATTGGAAGTGCATTTAATTATTTTAAAGGAAGACACGCACATCAAAAATAATTTTCCATTTTTCAATATTCTTTTTCTCAAAAAATTATCTATGGTGCCCACTGAGTCTGTTAGTGTTACCGTGCGCGTATGTAATAATTTTGACGCAATAAGGAAAGCTAAAGTTACCGGCTTTGACCCTTGCGTCTTGGTAGTAGAACTATTCCCCTTCCCCGATCAGCATTAGTGGGGGAGGATGTTACATCGATCGTACACTTTTTGATACATACATGTATCACTTCGCGATGTTGTCACGCCGTTGGGTCTGGGTCGAGGGTAGCAACCAGCGATATTTTTGAAGTGCAAAATTAAGTATCCTTTTAGCTAAAGGTTCTCACTAGAGATAGTACAGTTTTCACATAACTTGCAGAGACCTTGCGTTCAACGAGACCTCGGCTTCAATGAGGACTGAAGGTCGGTCATGGCGACCTCATTAAATCCGAGATTCACTGTAGCTACACGTATAACAGTGTTCAAGCGAAGCTCACAACCATGTGAACTCTCGGTAGGCACACAGTCCTAATCTAGTCTGGGCACCTACTGTATTTCTGGAGGAAGGTTACAATAAACAAAACTGATAACCGTACATTATACAGTCAATTCATACTAAGACTAATTCACAATCCCGACAACCGCGACGTCGGCATTACGACTCCCAGAATTGGTGTGTGAACAAAGTCATTGATAATCTCTTTACCAGATAGGGAATAGAATTTTTAGAAAGTCGATTAATCATTACGGCACATTTACATGATCACTAGTATTACAAAGCCTAACAATGTTAAATAATATAATTTCATTTAAAGGGACAGGGGAAGCTATTTGCTTCACAGCCTAAAAAATCCATAGTATTTTTTCATAAATGTTCAACCCCTTGCCCATTTCCTTCGCCCAAGCGCTCCCGAGAAAACGCAGCTTGAAAGTCGGGATTTTCACACCCTGCGGGCCGCCATGACTGGTCGTCCGGTCAGCGCGGGAATAAGGCTCGACGTCATAAAGCGAGAGGCAAGCTAGTAGTAGTCATTATGCAAAGAGAATTATCCACATGCAATAACTTTCGTTGGCTCTAAATATTATGCCTTTTTTTCATTTATCGTTGAGAAAAGTCTTTTGTTAAACTGTGTGAACAACTGCCAGACTTTGATCCCGGTGCTGTAACCTTAGAAAAGGGAGAATAAAATAATATTTGAGAAAAAGGAACATCTGTCTGACCCTATTTATTAATGTTTGCACTGCCTTTGTTTTGTTGTCTGCTGTGTAGTTTAGTGAGCGCTTACTGGCCTAAGATTCTGACAATATAAAATTATTATTTGCTTGAGGAGCACTTTCAGATAATTTAGATGCCGCCACAGTCAAACTTTCTGTGCTTAGGAGCGGCACTAGTTGTGTCACTAGTCATAAATCAATCAAAAGGCTTACAAGAGCAGATCAAAAAGGGGGCACATCGACGTGAAATTTATTTTGACATTCTTATTTTGGTCAGAGATGACCACGGGATCATTTTTATAGAATACCCGTGAAAACTTTTGTAGTTTTGAAAAATTGAATCGGTCAATCGGTCTTCACTATCAGTGAGGGGAATGAGGTATATCCTAGTATGGGTTGGGTGGGCATGAAGAGAAAGAGGGGGAAGGGGGGAGGCGTGGATAAGGCAAGGAGCAATAGGGTGGTGGAATAAGAATCTAGGAAAAAACACGGGGTAAGGACAAAAAAGAATAAATAGACGCTAATAGACAGAGAGAGAGAGAGAGAGAGAGAGAGAGAGAGAGAGAGAGTGAGAGAAGCCAAAATGCTTTTATCCCCTGAGTCACTGTTCACTACCTGCCTTCTCGCTGTTTTTCCTTAGCAACTCAGGCTCTCACTTTCTCTTATTGCTTCTATTCTCTCTCTCTCTCTCTCTCTCTCTCTCTCTCTCTCTCTCTCTCTCAACTCCAAAGACATTGTAAATGTAACGTCTTTGCTTCACCCCTGTAATTGTGCCCACCCATCTATCCCCTCCCTCCCCCTCCCCATCTCGTAACTGTTGCTATGCTCAACGTGGCATATCCATGCTAACTGCTATGGCCCTTTTCATTTTTCTCTTTGATCGCGGAGACCAGTTCTTTCTTTCCAAAGATTTCACAAGTATTCTCCAAATTATTCCCGTGGTCATCTCTGGCCAACATAAGAGTGTCAAACTATTTTCACGTCGATATGCCAGCTGTTTGACCGGCTCTTCGACGCATGTTCATTGATTTATGACTAGTGATGTAACTAACACCGCCCCTAAGCGCAGAAAACACTGCCTGAGACAATAGTTACTTGTCAATCAAATCCTATCCTGCTGTGCAACATCTTAACAACCTATGTGCCCCTCAGGCAAATGATAGAGAATGTAAGAACCGTAGACCAATGAGACTGAGAGCTCATTAAACAATACAAGGGGGAAAACGGCCCAGACAACCATACATTGGTCTATGCATACATTAATAAAGCGACTCACTCAGTGCCCAGACAGATGCTTCTTTTATCCAATATAATATTCATCCTGCTTTTTCTAAGATTACAGCATTGCAATCAAAGTCAGGCACTTGTTCACAGTCTTCAACAAAAGACTTAATAATAATATATATATAAAAAGGCATAAAATTTAGCACCAAGGAAAGTTATTGCATGTAGGTAATTCTCTTCGCACAACGACTATTAGCTCGCCTCTCGCTTTATGACGTCACGCCTTATTCCCGCGCTGACCGGACGACCAGTTATGGCGGCCCGCGCGGTGTGAAAATCCCGACTTTCAAGCTGCATTATCTCGGAAGCCCTCGGGCGAAGAAAACGTGTAAGGGGTTGAAAATTTATGAAAAAATATTGCGGATTTTAAGGCTGTGAAGCAGATAGCTATCCCTGTTCCTTTAATAATGCACTACACGGTAACTAGACTTACGCTCAGCAGCTCTTCTCGTAGCAAGGAAAATTCTGACTGTGGCGTCTAGATCCAAGCTCCCCCCTCAGACACAACTCGTGGTGAGACATAACAATTAAAGTTCAGCTTGTGACATCACCCCCCCCCNTCACCCCCCCCCCCAAGAGAGAAATCAATTTTCCCAATTAATCGCGATCAGATCAATTTGAGGATAACAAACTGGAAGATCAGTGACCTACATCCTTATTAAAGTTATATTCAAACGCTATGAGGAGTTGCTCCCATCCCCCCCCCCCCCCCCCCCNAGCTTTCTCGTTGATATGTTTTCAATGCTTTGTGTTGACCGTTGACGTAACTTGCAAGCTTTGTCACTCGTGCCCAGCCTCGCGGTTCATCGGCGTCAGAAAGTCTGGCGTCCTTTCGTTCTGTGGCCATCTGACGTAGTTATTGATGTAATAGGACCAGATGCGCGTTTCCGTGCTAACCTACTGACTGGTCGGTAAAATTGAAATATTGTATTGTTATGCATTGTTTGGGGTAAATAGGGATCTGATTGGCGAGTGTACCATAACAAGCTATGATTGGTTGGTTGGGTGCCTGTGTTTGGTCTTTGAGCTTGGTCAGCTTTTGGACTGGAGAGAGACGCGCGCCAACCCTCAGAGGTGTAGGATGTTTCTTTTAACTTTTACTTTTAGGGAGACACGCGCCAACCCTCAGAGATGTAGGATCGTTTAATTGTTTTTCCTAGAATCACCTCGTCAGTCAGAGCAGTTTAAAGTCTGCAGTCCTTGTTTTCTTGTATTGGATACCAATAATACATGTTGATGTACCATCAATACTTATCGATGTTCAATAAATCTCTTGATCATCAGTTGATGCAAGAGCTTCGTTTCATCATCATCGTTGTTGTGTCCTCGTAACTCGTCTCCTTATCTACCCTCACGCTTACCCACGTGGCCAGTAATGTCATCGCCCACTACTACGACCACCAGGGCCCACAGACAAACTTTGGTGTCAGAAAGTATGGGTTCTTATCGAGCCCTGGCGACCTATCACCTGTGTTGGAACCTAGGGAAAGTGAACCTTAGCCACTCATGGCTCACAAATGGCGACGTCGGCAGGATGGCCATGAGTTAGCCACTATACTCATCCAACGATCGACTTACCTACTTTATCATATACACCAACTGGCCACTCTTTACAATTTACCAGAAATTACACTATTACTATTACTTACCATTAGCATACAAAAGTACAGAGTCGAGTCCGCTTAACTCAAATTCACAGGGACCACCCAAATGAGTTTGAGTAATCAGAATTTGACTCCCGATTTCCAAGGCGAGTCAACCGTATGCGAGTGAGCGAGCATCTTGGGGAGGTCACAAGGGCAGCTTCTTGTTTATATACCATCACGATGCATTGGGCCAAATGCGTTGTGTACACACTGCTGCCGAGATGCTTGATTATCAATCGATTTTTCAGCACCGCCGAGCCCTCAGTTTCAGTAATCAGAAATTGTTATGCAAAGGCAATTAACAGATGCAAAGAAGGGGAAAAAAACCCCTATTATTTCCTTTTCTTTCCACCAATAAGAAATGTGAGGTATCCGATTTCGACATACATGGCCTCAATTGTAGTTAATCACTGCAATCCAAAGTCGTCATCACTAATGATGATTAATGAGTAAATAAAGGGAGTCTCTCCCTGAATGTTATATAGTGAAACTCTAATATAACGAGCACGGATAAAACGAGTTCTCGCATGTTCCGAGCGAAATGAAAATCCCCGTTTTTTTCCTTCTTTGTAATAGTAAACTTGCCTTTCGTATAACGAGCACAAAATCCGCTAAACGCGGCCCTAACGAGGTAACCGACCTGCAATAAAACTTTCAGCGGCGAGGAACTCGAACGTTTAGGCTACGTAACAATATTGCCAACAATAGGCAAGTCTCGCTGTCTTGCTTATGTAATTTACCGGTACGATTACCGGTACAAACTAGTTGCGCAGTAGGCCAAGAAGCGGGGTAGGGAAGGATGCGGTGGAGATGTGACCATGCGACGGGAGGAAGATGGGATTGATATGCTCGGCTAATGATTGGCCAAGCCTGTTGTTTAGACCAACCATTGCGCTAGGCAATTTTGATTTCAATCATAGCCTAACAATCGCAGAAACGGTGACTACGATCGGTCAGTCATTCGTTTCTCGACTCTCAACATTTGCACTGCTTTGTTTACACCTGTCAATGATGGATTGGAATCGAGGAAGAGAAAATGTCTGTCCTCCGAAACAAAACTAAAAATAATCGAAGAAGTCGAGAGAAAGCAGAAGAGCAAGGCAGAAATTTGTGGCAAACTTGTGGCATGCTGGCATGTTTACCTGGGTGACCCCTGGGTAGACAAGGCGCTTCCGCTCTACCCGCAGCGAGCAGTCTAGCCATGTTAGATCTAGTATAATTAATAATATGGGTCTCCCTGACACTACTGACAGTTTTTACATGATTTCCAGTGAACCATGCGTGTAATGAGCCATCGGTTCTAACGAGCACCGACGGTCGGTCCCGACGACCTCGTTATATCCGAGTTTCACTGTATTACTACAACAATGTTCCAGTAAAGAACTATCGACTTCATCCACATCTTGACAACAGGTCAGCACAGGAATTGCTGCAGCCAGAGATGGGTTCCACTTCAAACGAGAACTCCTGCAGCAACAGTGCCCCTCTGGTGAGACAATCGTTGAACGATCCGTTATGCCTCAGAAGTTTCAGCGACCTATGGTCCATCTGCAGGACGAACTGCTGGCCGAAGAGGTACCGTCTGAGTCTGTCAATCGCCCAGACAACTGCCAAACATTCCTTCTCTATCACAGCGTACGCCTGCTTCCGTGGTAAGAGTTAATGACTTGTGTGTACAGTATATATCACAGGGTGCTGGGTGTCTCCGTGCTGTTGAAGCAAACAGGCACCCAAACTGTGTGAGGAAGCATCTGTCTTGAGATAGAAGGTTAAAAAGAAATCTGGTAAGACTAAAATAGGGGAAGAAGATAATATCTCCTGCAATTTCCCGAACGCTTCTTCACAACTGTCTGTCCAGATCTGGCCATCCCTTCTTTGTTAGTTCCGTCAGTGGAGCCGCAATGGCTGCAAAATTGGGTACAAAATTCCTGTAATAATTTAGCCAACCCAATGCACTTCTCATCTCCTTCTTTGACTGAGGGCGTCTCAAGCATAGTGCTACCCATTCCCAAAAGTTATAAAGCAGATTACTTGGTGTGCAACTTGACACCATAAATGCTTTGATATTTTTACATAAAATTGCACACCAAAGTGCCTAATGGTACATGTTCCTCCAGTAAGGATGATGATCTTAGGAAAACTGTCATTTGCAGTAGCATTGGTTTTTTTACACCAGATTTCACCCATGTCTTTTAGAAATCTTTATGCATGACTCTACCAAGCCTTTTCTGGAATTTCTATCTTGATGAATAATTGTGAGGAATTAATAATACTCTTTGGTATAAACTAAAATATCTTTGTGCCTAGACATAAACTGTAGAAAAGCTTTGGTAGGGACATGCATAAAAGTATCTAAAAATCATGGGTGAAATCTGGTGTCAAACAACTGGTGTTGCTGTAAATAACTGTTGTCCTAAGATCATCATCCTTTAGAAAAGAACATGCACCATTCAGCACTTTGGTGTGCAATTTTGCATAGAAACTTCAATGCACTTATGATGATAAGTTGCACACCATGTCGTCTGCATTACACTCAAGGAAAGGATAGCACCTCGCCTTACAGTCTTCTGGTCTCTGAGTTCCTTTACCCACTACATGACCTAAAAATGATACTTCTTCTTTAGAGGGTCGTGCTGTCAGATCATTTGTCTAAGCATGGTTAGAACATTCTTCAGTAAATCTATGTGTCCCTGCCAAGTGCTGTGATATATTCACTTTTGGGGTGTCTCGCAACAGCACTCTCATCATGCATGCGAATTTCGCTGGTGCATTCACTAATTCGAACGGCATATAAACCCATTGAAATAACCCCAACGGGGTTTGAAATGCCATCTGCGGCGGCATTCTGTATTTAGAGGAATTTCCCAATAGCCTTTGGCAAGATCTATTTTGGTGAAATATCTTGCGTCGGACCATGGAGCTATAAAGAACACTGGAGTGCGTACACCCCTTTTCGCGTACACCGCCGGCGCGCAACTAACATGGCGGACGACCTAGGGCAAGGCTAATTTTTTCCCTACATTCCCCTATGCGCGAAGTGTATGATTGGCCATCATTTTATTATTTGCAATGTTGTTTCCAATCTTATGAGCAGCATATTCATGTATTAAAGGGTAGGCTCACAGCAACGTAACAACGATAGAGCTGTGTACATAACAGTGCTTAAGGTATGAAGATGCCAATAGCACCTGGCATAAAAATATGCAATTTTAAATAGTTCCTATAAAATCAGAATATTGGCCATGGGGAGGGGGGAAGGGGTTGGATTTTCATTTCAAAGGCTTAGATAGGTGCAAGTATATGTGTAGACTCAGAATAGGTGAGGTTTAGTCACTCAAGTATAAAATTTGTGATTGTTGCTAGGTGGGTAAGGTTACCCTGTTTACTGAGTGAAAAGGCCTAAAATATTAGGGTGTCTGCTTCACTGCCTAAGTTCTCAAAATCTAACTGGTTCAGGTGCATTTTTCTTTGTGTCAAAATTTGGAGGAAGAGCTAAACTACATATTTGGAAAGTATTTTGAAACGGCACCCCAGGATAAGTTAATGAGAGGTGTAAAACCAAATATAGCCAACAGTGAAAAATACATTGGCATCTTCATACCCTAAAAACCTAGGGGGTAGTAGTTGAAAATAGTCCTAGAAATAATTTTTACCATTGTCAGCCAGCCCGATGGCCAGCTTTCCTTCTCCCACTCTTTAGGATACATTTGAACTCTGTACGAAGATGCTTCCTTACCCGCCTTCGGCATTTTACTTGATCATTCTGAGCAAACTAGATTCAAAAGAGTGCTTTGAAAGGCAGAGCGTTTGTCAGACAAAACCGGGAAAGACAGGAATGAATGCCAGTTTCTTTCCATGGGGTGTCAAACCGAGGAAAACTTTAGATCGGTGTAGGCTTAGCCTAGGCTACAAGTGAGCATAGACCCCAATAATTGGCGCTACTTTGCTAAAAATAAAGTTGATTCCACATTCGCCAAAGTGGCAACCCGCTTATGAATGAGGCTCAAAGTTAGACTGTGTTGTGGCTGTGATCAAGCTAGTAGTAATTGTCAGCAGTAAGAAATAAGAGAAATTAAAAACAGTAAACAATCAGTTTTGTAAAACTTTTTTTTTGTAACAGAAAGTTTGGGAATGTCTTGTTTTCCCTACTTTCCCCTACATTTGACAGTTTTCCCTGTAGGGTTCCCCTACCCCCTACGAAAAGCCATTTCCCCCCTACAGTAGGGGAAAATCCCTACGAGTGGCAACACTCTGCAAGGTACGAGCGGGCGGCTGCTTTGCTGCCTATAGTATTAGTAGGCCTACCCTTATCTAGCGCTCTCTCTCTTTCTCTCTCTCTCTCCTTCTGTCTATCTCTATCTCTAGCTAGGCTTTCGTTTTGTGGTGGCGATTACAACTTATTACAAGTGGTAAATAAAATACAATGTTAGGAAATTAAAGAATAAATAAACAATTACAATGGTAATAAATAAACAGCAGTTTTAGTATCGTACCGGTACTGTGGTGGTGCTAGGTTCTTTGTAAAGTTTCCTTGGTACATCTGTTGTTGCAGTTCACAGCAGGTCTGTACCATGGTTACGACGTAGTCTGGTGAAAAACAAAATTGAAAATCCCTCTCTCCGCCTTCATTCGCCGCTGCACTCATCCCGAGCCAAGATGGCGTCTATTGTCTTCAACCTCGCATGGCCAAAATCACGTGATACGTACTCCAGTGTTCTTTATAGCTCCATGCGTCGGACAGACCGATGAATAATTCATCTTACAGGGGAATGGGTTCAGAATCAAACACCGTGACTTCATTTAGACATCTAAAGTCTATATAAAATCTCAAAGATCCATCTTTTTTTTTTTTGACAAGAACGATCGGACAGCAATACGGTGAAATCGACCTCTCTATGATGCCAAATTCAAGCATAAAGTTCACTTCTTTCGCGATGATCTCTTTAGTGGTCAGCAGCGTTTGGTACAGTTTAACACGAATGGGTTTGTCAGTCGTCAGTTCAATTCTCTATGCTCCAGCAACATTGTAGATCCTGGTTTGTTGGTGAGCACGTCAGCGAATGACGTCATAATGGTTTGCAGCTCATTGTCCTGGTTTTCGGACAAGGACTCGTTCATCACGACATCAGAGACAGATTCCGAATGTTTAAACGGTGGGAATTGAATTTTGCAAGATACTGTTTTGTCCTTCTGCTTTGTCTGCTGTTCAGTCTGACTGACCTCATCTAGATCCTCATCACTGATAACTGCTGCTGCATTTGCTGCCGATAGTACCAGAGATACAAAAATTTCCTTAACATGTTTATGTGGAAAATTTGTCTCTTTCCATTCACCTCAATCTCATAGTTTACCACTGAAAGTCTGCGGGTGACAAAGAATGCTCCTTTCCATGTTAGCAGGAGCTTGTTCGCATCTGTCGGGAGAAGGAGCAAAACTTAGTCTCCCACATCGAGTGATCTCGCTGGGTTCTTTTTGTCATGATACACTTTAAAGCGTTTTGCGCTACTCTTAAGAGTGTCTTGCGCCAGCTGGCATGTACTTTGAATTGTTTTCTAAGTCTATCAAATAACGGTATGACAACACAACCTCGTCATCACGAGTGGCACCCGTGTATAGGTCCTGTACTGCTGTACTATTGCCATTGGTCCGCGCGGGTTCCAACCCAGTAAGAGTTGGCATGAAGAGAATCCTGTGCCTACCCTTATCAGCATGGTTTGGAGTGTGCCGTTTATCCGTTCAAAGAGTCCATTTGTTTTTGGATGGTAGGGGGTAGTATGGAGTTGCTTGACTGACAGTAGTCTCATGATCTCCGACATTAAGTCGGACGTAAACTGGGGTCCGCGACCTGATATGATAGTGTCCGGTATACCGAGACGCGAAAATATGGACATTAGTGGTTCCGCCACATGCTCTGGGGTCGTGCACTTAAGAGGAATTGTCTCTGCCCAACGCGTAACATAGTATGAAATGATCGCCGCGGTCGGTGGCAGGGTAAATCGGACCCACAATATCTATGGCAACGCGTTCAAATGATCTACGCGCCAAAGGTACTTATTGAAGAGGGGCTATGGCTGTCTTGCCTTTTCTGACTGTGCCTTGACAAATGTCACATGATCTACAGTATTCCCTTGTGTCTTTAAATACCACGGGCCAAAAGAAGCTTGTGAGCAGTCTGGACAATGTCCGGGCTGTCCCAATTTGTTCTGCCATTACGGAATAAGGATACTCGTTCTGAGATCTTTGGGTACCACCAGCTGGTCCACTTCTGTAGAAGCGTCAAAGAATCTTCTACATAAAAATCTATGTTTTAGGATGTAATGAAATGAGCCATTCTTCCGTTCGAAGACTTTTCGACTAGGCATCCCTAAAAGCCTGCGTAAGCGTCTCGTTTTCTTTTTGCATACTACTGTACAAAACTTGACATGATCAATGTTTAGGACAGTTTGTACAGTATAGAAAGGTTTGTGATTTGCGTCTGCTTTTGCCAGCTCTTGTTTGGACTGATAATCCTTGGAATATGCCCTTTGCACTATTCCACTTCTCAATATCCAATTGAGAACATTCTATCACTTGAGGTAGATTCCCTATAATGACGTCGGTGATCGGTTCGTCAACAACGCAGGCTTCGACCGTACCTGTGAAATATGGTGAATGTATTGACACACATGCCACTTCCAATGTTTCGATGCAACCTGTAAAGGTTACACACTTAACATTTTTCTCATGAAGCTCTGTATCATGTACTAAACTACGTTTCAGTCCTACCTAGAGCATCCTGTATCTCTCAGACTTGATGCTGGTTGATTCCCAACCAACGCAAAACATAATTTGAGTGTGCCACCGACATGTCCCACTTTCAGTATCGGTAAAGTATCTCCACATTCAAGTCCTGAAATGTTAAGATTTCTGCATGTTTGACACTTATCCCTGGACCCGGCACTGTCCTCTATGACTGATGCAGCAGCTGAGCTATTGTTTAAAGGACAATGGTTCTGGTGGTAATGACCATTCTGCTCACACCTGTAGCAAATGACATCTTCGGGCCTATTGTTGTACCGATTGTTCCCTGGGTAATGTTTAGCATCCCCTGGATGATCCAAGTGGTGGTCTCTAGAAAACGGAGTTCTCTGTGTGGGACTCCTCAGTCTCTCCCAGAAGTTTCCACCACTCTCCCTATCCTCACTACGTAATGATTCGCACTGTTACCAGTGTATCTCCGCCTGTCATGGGGACGATCATTATTCCTAAATCCCATTTGCCCTTATTAACTCCCGTTGAAAATGTTCCTCTTCCACCTTAGACTTTGTAAGAGGTCTCGACGGACGAGCTTCGCGATAGGGCTCTGCTTCATAGTGGGGGAGGATGTTACATCGATCGTGCACTTTTTGATACCAACATACCGCTTTTACGACAGGTTTCTTATGCCAAGTGATAACGAAAATGAGGTGGGCCCACCTTGGCAGAACTCTCCTGTGGCTGGTAGGGGTCCGTAATGATCCTTCTTTGTTTAAGTAAAATACGAGTTTTCAACCCCTTGGCATTCTGCAAAATCAATACCGCTTAATGTAACGATACATATTTTTAAACAGAGTCCAACAAGACCTTCCCATTGACATGCAACACTTGATATCTCTGATGGCTAGACGAGGCACAATGACGGACTGAAATTTTCAGTTACCCCACAGTACAACCGCCTCTCTAACTCAGCAAAATGAATACCGCTTAACATAATGGTACTGTTTTTCAAACAAGGTAGAACAAGCCCTTTCCATTGATATGCAACACTCTCTATCTGCGTCGACCAGGTGCGTCACAAAGGCGTTTATTGAGATTTTCAACTCACGCATTTTCTACTGACTCATCAGTTCAGCAAAATTAAAACCGCTCAGTTCAAAAAACGGGCTAACCCAGACGCCAATCATTCTGCCATCTTTATAAGCATATCTGTTATTGCGTAAACAGGCTGGTCAGTGTTATGACGGGATTCTACCCCAGTGGCACTAAGTTTCCATTGCGTACAACACTGCAGCAGAATGCTTGTACTTACAAGATTCTAAATGTTTGAGCAAACTCATGAGTATTTGAGCAAACTCATGAGGCAGACCGACATGAATTTAGCCCTAGTGATAAGATCGTCTAGTTGTGAGCAGTGATCACCCATGGCCTAACGCCCTATTGGTTTTTCGAGACAGGTTTACTTCCATTTCTTCTGTTATTATTCACTGAATGTAATGACAGAAAAAAGCAACCTGTAAGTGTAAGAATCAGAAGTCGTGTCTGAGTTTTGAATGTAGGTCTGCTTCTCCAAAGTTGCACAGTCGTCCGAAATTCCATCTGCTGAATGAGAAAAATCTTTTCGGTGACTCAGGATTATGGTCTTTATTATCAACGACACCATTGGTAAAGATACATAATATTATGTGCACTTCAGGAGGGCACACCATATTCATCTCTTGAAAGAAGTTAAAACAGACTTTGTAAATGTCATTTGATATCCCAAATCTGTTCATGCAGAAGGTCAAAATGACATTATCTTCTTTAAGTTTAAGTGAGGTCTCTAAAAATACCATGAATCCGAAGTACACAGGGGTAGGCATTTGTTTTTCCCCTCCAAGGTCGCTTCGTAGGTACACACTGGTACTCGCATCTAATGTTTAGTTGTCTCTAAAGAGTACAAGCAGATCTGTGAAAGTTGGAAAAGGACACGCTTGTCCATAACCTGAGACGTGCAGACACTGGTCTGTGAAAGCGATCATGAACAAAATAAAGTTTATGGGTATGGACAGAAAAGAGGGAATGATTAGCTGACTAAAGACTATGTGCATAAATCCATTTTTTCCCCCCAAACTGGTTACGGCTAAGCGGCATTTAGTTTACCTTTTGTCATAAGAGCTGTGTAGTTTTGAGAACGATTTTCTCAGGGGTTGCACCCTTTACCCTCTTTTGTGGATAATTTCCATATATTTTGGACATTGTAACAACGATAGTTTTGACTTCTGTGTGCTGACAGACCTGAAATCCGATTTGAAAATGGGTGATTCTGACAGGGTTGTGAATACGCTCGTAAGTGTATACTCAGTACGTCTCACAGCAGTGTCAAAAGTTTTCTCATATTATCTTCTGCAGCTTTACAAGTGTAACAAGTCTTGTGGTACCTGGCAGCGGTAGCAATCACATCATCTGCTGTAAACATTGCCATACCTCTTAATTCATTGAAAGATATGGCAATACGCAGAACTACGAATTATAGTAGTGCAATTGCTTCTGCCCAGGTACTCCTCACCCCCTTCCTCCCTCTCTACGCTTGTATTTCCACAAACCGCAAAAACTGCTTTAAAAAGCTGAAGGCTGACAGGTAGAGCGTGAGTCTAAGTACGTCTGGTTCTTGTTTATCCAATGGACCGACTATGTGGTTGGCGGCTGTCCTTTTTGTTGGCTCTGACTCTGTGTTCTGATCCTGCTTCTTTAGATTCTGAAAACCTTCCTTCCGTTTGTCTTTCTTCTTTGTTGAGCTTCGATGATGAAAATATTTTTGGGCGTGATTATGTGATATGGAACATTGTTCTCTGCATCTGATAACAGATTTTTCTAGCGGTGAGACCTTAGAAGACATTTTACATTGTTGGGAAATGGAAGAAAACCTGCTGCTCTATACTATGAGATGTCTTACAACCAGCTTTCTTAGACTGTATTCTTTTTCTTTTTTGTTAGGCCATATTCTGAGGACACATGGATATTTCTGATTTGTGATTAACAGATTGCAATTACTTCCATCCAGTTTGCGTGTTGCTTTTGTTTTTTCTTGTAACTTCTTGTTTTCTTTCAGCCAACCATTCTTTTTTTTTTTCCCCCAGTATATCTGTTTAGTGAAGAAAAAATTACAAGCTGACATTAGTAGCACTGAGAACGCAGTGAAGAAGTCACAGAATGCAGTAAAAAATTCACAAAGAACATGTTATTATGTTTTATTTGTGTCTTTTGAATGTTTGGCGAGGGACTGAATCACAGTCAATTTTTTTCGAACGGCAAATGTGGCATCGCTCTTTAATGAAAGGACTGATTTCTACATCTAATCATTAGAACCAGACTGTTATATATGGAAAGAACATGTATTTGTGATTTGGCAGTTTAGTCACCAACGGCTGTGTTCAAACAATGGGGATACATGATATTTATTATACGAATAAGAATACAAAACTTAATTTTGGTTCCTAACCTGCCAATGTTGAAGAGCAAAAATTAATGCGACACCGTCTAGTGCTAAGCTGACAAAGCACTATCACTAACCATTCGATACTGAATAATTTCGAATGCAACGGAGTAGGATACTGAGAACCTTCAAGTTATAAATTGCGGATTGCGTTTTCAATGATATCGTTATAAACTTGATGCAAAAACATGGAAGTATTTTAACGAATGCAATAAATGAAATTTTAAACTGAACGCGCAGCTTTTATATCACTGTTTTGGGTTGTTACCACAACTCGTATTCCTTATCGAGAACAATATTGCTCTA
Source organism: Ellobium chinense (assembly GCA_033807755.1). NCBI lineage: Eukaryota > Metazoa > Mollusca > Gastropoda > Ellobiida > Ellobiidae > Ellobium > Ellobium chinense. The sequence goes on from JAWQUT010000160.1 coordinate 220,847, forward strand.
GCCCGCCCTGCAACATTACACCGGTGTCGTTAAGATGGAAACGCCCGTGGTATCTTTTAAGGTGGGTATTCTTTTGATTACAATTGGAAGCAGTTAATGTTTATCTAAAGTCGTGAAATGCCGTTTTATAAATTTAGACAGAAAGTTTTGGAGTATTCTGAAATAGACTTTTAGCGATCAGTTATGTTCTAAATCGCTGAACTAAAATTTCATCAACACGTCAGCCTAAAAAAAGTTCCGGCCTAATGCGTGTTCCAAAAATTAAAATTCGTTTTAAAAAGATATGCATGTTTACATTATGGAGAACACTACCAAATGTGAAAACAAATATTTGGTCATTGTTTCCAGATGATTTCAACAGACCTTTTACATGGAAAAGTATTTGTTTCTCACTTAACTGTAATTAGGGTAGACACAGGAAACGTCCGCGTTTTTTCGCATCTTCAAGACCCATTTTTAGGTGGTTCCAGTGGTGATACCATGACGGCCCACCTCGTTTTAGAATCAGAAAAAGATGTAGATTTTACCATGTGAAGGTCAATTTGGTATCACGAAGTGCACGATTTGCACGCAAACATGTCATAAGCGGCCGGACTAATGTCTGTAAGTCCTCCAATGAGGAGAGTTTCCGCTCTTTATTAAGAAATGCTTCCAGGTCTGGATGGCAGGAGGAGAAAACATGGTCTTTAATAATGAATTCAATCACCCTGTTGTACGTTTGTGGCAACCCCATTAGAGTTCTACCCATCGTGTCAGGAAATGCCGTGCCCTATTTATAAAGGCCGGAAAGCTTTCTTTAGGACCTGGCCGCGAGTTGTGAAATTTCTCCCGGAAGCCAAATTCTGTGCACAAGTAGAATTTGAGGAAGGCCTCTTTAAGCTCATCATAAGAAATAACACCCCCTTTTGAGAGTGAATGAAAGATGTCTAAAGCCGTACCAGTTAACAGGTAAGCTAGGTACATGACCCCCAGTGATACTTATTCCACTGACAAGCAGTTGCATAAGATTCATATCGAAATAAGTATGAATCCATTATATCGACATCTTCACGAAACTAAAGAAGTTTGGGTGTGAGAGAACTAAACTGTTCTGAAATACCCACTTGTTGTGAACCCAAAGTATGTACCTCTTAGTCTTATCTCCCACATTTTTCGTTCCTCTTCGCCTTCTTTGCTTCAAACTCGGCTTTTTCCGACTCCGCCTTTGCTTTTTCCGACTTCACCTCTGCTCTTTCATTTTCAGCTTGACAACTCTCTGCTCTGACATCTCTGTCTTTATCTTCTTTCTCCTTTAATCTTTTTTCAGCCCACTCAGGTAATTGCTTACCTTCCAATCCACATTTCCCAATTTCTATGAATGCCTACAACTCCTTCATAGTGGAATGTTTATGAAGTCTATGGCTGGCTCAGAGTGCAGCAGGCCAATTAATTGGTCAGTAAGAAGATATCTGGCTGCAAATCTAATGCGATGCTAAAATTAATGTATTTTTACAATGCTGCTTACACTTGGCTATGCGTGACGGGTCCACACTGAGTGTTCTACTCACTTCACTACTGGAGACTCAGGTCGTGACCAGGAGACTGTTCAAATCAGCAAGTATAAGTTATTTATCTACCAAACGATCAGAAAAAGACTGACAGACAAAGAGGATGGTCTGAACACAAAATCACAACAGTTGTTATTTGGGTCATTTCACGTCAAATCAACCAATCTTTTTCAATTTTGCTGGTGACCCTCTTGGATTTTGTTAAAACTTGCCCTAAATGTTCTTCAGGGTCAGAAATGAAGCCATGCCAAAAAGTTCCTCTGAATTCCTTCTAGTTTCTGAGAAAAAAAAATTCTGAAGAAAATTGGCTTATTTTAGGTAAAACGCGCACAGGCATTTTGTCGGAGTTTGAGCTGTTATATTTCAAAAACCGTTTATCTCAGTGAAATGAAAGTGCCCACAGCTTTTCTCAGTGTTTCAGGGTTTAAGATTATGCTACCAGACTTTTTCTGATTTGTGTCGATTTCAC
>JAWQUT010000160.1:223930-246531 GCA_033807755.1 Ellobium chinense
ATAATAATAATAATAATAATAATAATAATAATAATAATAATATGGTTTATAAGTCTTATATCCAGGCTAATGCCCGCTCATGCGACTTCACACTATTATGGTGGGGTGATGATCTTGGTTTGCTTTTTCTTTGTTCCACGAAATGTATCAGATCTGATACGCTGGGCACTAGAGGGTTAAAAAGAAAACTTTTGACTAATCACTTCTTATTCATATAGAATCATCTTAAGAAAACACAAGGAGTGCTGAGAGAGAACGCAAAATAAAACAGTTGACTCTTGCACCTCAAACCTGGATATTAGCAAAGATAGTTGATAGTCCTGAATTTTAAGTGACCTATGACATGGCAATGCAGGCATGCAAACTCTAGACAAAAAAAGGTATTCTTCCTGAAATGGAGGTAAGAACTAGCAAGTGTCTCCCTAAGAAAAGTGTCCAGAAGGCTGTTGAGTTTTACTTTGTCAAAAAAAAACTTTTGACTTTATCACCTTCTCACTCATTTGTAGGTTGAAACAATGTTTAGTAGTTATTTCCCTTCAGGACAGGTTGTTTCTCTTTGCTGATTTTGTAATATTTGCAGTTACGCCCCTTCGTTTCACAAGTGAAAAGAATACGGAATTTTGGGCAGTAATTTAGCATATGAGCAAGCAAATACTGACCACAAAACAACTTCTATATTAAAGATACACCAAAGACGTTTTAAATGAGCCATAACTGGTGCATTTTGGGGCAACCCCACATCCCCATTTTTCATGTTAAAGTAGGTCACTAAAGTGATTTTTACAGACTTTGAAGGGCTATATCTCCAAAACATACAGAGCAAGTCATCCAGTCTTCTGGAAAAAAACAGAAGAGGATGAGGACATTCTATGGAAAAAAGAACTTGCCTGTGAGTGTTGAAAAAATTTCCTTTTATCATCATTAAACTTGGCACTTTTGGTACGAAATGCCATTTTTGTGGGCAAATTTGGTGAAATCGATACAAATCAGAAAAAGTCTGGTAGCATAATCTTAAACCTTGAAACACTGAGAAGAGCTGTGGGCACTTTCATTTCACTGAGATAAACGGTTTTTGAAATATAACAGCTCAAACTCCGACAAAATGCCTGTGCGCATTTTACCTAAAATAACCCAATTTTCTTCTGAATTTTTTTCTCAGAAACTAGAAGGAATTCAGAGGAACTTTTTGGCATGGCTTCATTTCTGACCCTGGAGAACATTTAGGGCAAGTTTTAACAAAATCCAAGAGGGTCACCGGCAGAGCCGATTGATCTGACGTGAAATGACCCATTTAGCTTAACTCAAAACGTTGAACAAGATGCTTCCACCGGCCCCAGTTGTTGTTCCAGTGTGACAGAGATTCAGCTGTGATCCAGAGGTGAGTTCAGTAACTGTGGCGCCTTAAGGCGCCTGATGGCGGTGAGTTAGTTGCCGAGGTGATGAGCGAAATCCAGGCGCCTAGTGCAGCGCCACAAGACGAAGCGCGGCAGCCTTTGGAGATGACGGCACCCGTTGATCTCAAAACCCCACGGGGATTTTGTTCCAGTACTGTGATTTCAGACTTTGAAAATGAACTTAAGCGCGGTTTTAAGTATATTACTTTGTTCCATTGATACGTGTGTTTGTCATTGCACGAAAGGTCAAACATGAGAAAGGGCGAATGACAAGGACAATTTGAGTGTGTTGACTGAGTTGTTATTGTTTGTGCGAGTGGCAAGACTGCGAACTGTGTTTTCGTGTATTTGATGTGCAGATCTAGATCTATGCCCAGTATGCCTTTTTATTACCGAAATTTTCTTTTATACAACCATGACTATATCAAAGTAAATGTGGATGCACACTATATAACACAATACAATGAATAATAAAGATAAAAAATTAGGTGGAATTGTCAACATCCCCATGGCTTTAAGCTGCAGTTTACCCTTAAAACCCTCATTCGCAAGTTCATATAGTTATGCCCACATTTCTCCTTTGAACATCTTGCTTTTATTTTGATTCTCCGTAGTTTGTAATGATAAACTAGAATCTGCAACTCTTCCTTTTGACAACTAAGAGTCACGTTTATAGCTTTTTGACACCAATAAGTTGAAGCTATGCTAAGTCAGTGGTCAGCTCGGCTCTTCTCCCAATTCACCCGAAACATGCCATTTCGCATCTAAATGTAATCTACAGTGATTAATTCCCTAGCTTGCAGAGGAATTTCATACCTCTCCTCATTGACACAGTTGTGTGCCCTTTTGTGGGTTTACACTGCATGTGCGTGGAAAAATAGTTACAAGGCAGTGCGTTCAAGATGAAATGGCCTAAAACCCAAGGATTTGGGACGGCAGTTACTTTGGCGCACAAGCGTTACTGAACACGTCTCAGATGATGGCTAGCAACAGACTCGGCAGTCCTCGATCTGAAAGTTCTCATCATCGGCGCATCACTCAGCTCACAAGCGGTCACAACTCTACAGAGGTTCTCCTGAGAAGCACAACAACTTAGGTACAACAGGAAAATATAATTACAAACATATTAACAATCACAAAGGACGAGCCCCCAAAAAATGTCACAAACCGCCTCTACCCCAGACACACTAGAGGGAGACGACAGGACAGAAAGAAAAGACAAGATAACTATAATGAGAACCCCTTCACTCAATGAACAGACACAACATTTGAAAACAGCCAAAGGATATCGACGAGAACAGAACATGGCTTATAGAAGGTAGGAAAGGTGTAGGGAGATGACCACGCAGGACAACGTGCACTAGCACACAACATAACCACCTGTCACACTAACTAAACACTCTCCCAGAGAATAGGAAGTAGAGGACGATAACCGGACATAGAAAGAAAGATAGCCCTGATACTCAGCCACTAACTACACACGCTCACACCAACACTCATTCACATTCCACTCGACAAAATATGCAATACGATTAACGACAAAATGTATTAAATTTAATGACAGGCAAGGCACCTAGTATTTCACCCACTGACATTCACAATTATCAAAATACAATACAATCACGTTCAACTACAACTACGCAGCATGTAACTTAAACAATCTGTGATCCAGCTATTCTAGATCTAACGGAGCCCTGTTTACTACAGGTTCCTGGTGCGACAAGAGTCACAGGACCAGAAGAATATCCAGGTTGACAAAGACAGGATGAAGATGACGACGAAGAAGATGACGAATCCTTCAGCGCCCAACAGTAACTTCTTAGTGATCTTTAGGCCACTCTACGTGGCCACTTCTCGATGACTACTTGACTGTTACATATAAATGAGGGTTCCAGGTCCTGCTGGACACTCAGACCAAAGTTACTTGAGTTATACTGGCTTACAGCCGGATATACATGGCTTTGCATCTGATGGAACTATCTAGTTTTGGTGCACAGCCCGATATAATAGTTATAATAGTGTTCATGTGAAACTCACAACCCTGTGAACTCCCGGTGGATACACAGTCCTAACCTAGTCTGGGCACCTATTTCTGGAAGGCTACAATGAATAAACAAGTGTGATAACCATAGTTACACAGTCAATCTATACTAAGACTAAATGATCACATTAATACATAATTCACAGTCCTGATACTCGCAACGTCAGCATTACGACTTACCAGAACTGATGTATGAAGAAAGTCATACTCTATCAGATAGGGAATAGAAAGTCAATCAACATTATGGCCCATAGCCACATTTACATCGCTAGTATTACTACTATTACAAAGCCATACACTGTTAAACATAATAATTTCATTTAAGAATGCACTACATGGTAACTAGACTTACGCTCAGCAGCCCTTCTTGTGGCAAGGAAAATTCTGACAGTGGCGTCTAGACCTCCAAGCTCTCCCCTTAATGGAAAGTGCATAATTCAGATTAAAGCGTGACCTCGTCAGACACAACTCATGGTGAGACATAACAATTACAGTTCAGCTCGTGACAAGCTACAGACACCTCTATCTGACAGTGTGTTATTCAAATTAAGGTTCTGGTCATCCAAATTCAAACGTAACATTTTATAGTGTTAGCCAGAAAAAGTATTCTGCATTTTCATTGCCTCAACATAATCTACTGTTCACAGAGAAATTAAAACAATCATACCAACATGCTATAACCCATCTGCAGAGCACTGGACAGACAGCCTGGCCATGTGGCTAGAAGTATTTGATGAAAGCTTATGACTACCATGCTTGCAGTGCGTGTAACAATTCAGACTTTGGATAATGTAACCCTGTGGGTTGTCTGGGGCCAGCAGAGGCGTTATATCATTATGTCAGACGCTTGAAGGACTGTTTTATTGGAATAATAGGGTATCGCATCATTTAACATGGTCTGTAGGGGGATGCAACCTTCCTTTAAAAGTGCTGTTCACAGTTATTTTCAATGCAAAGAAAAATTTGGACTTGCCCCAGGTATATACTTCATTCTTTTAATTTTGTGGTCCTCAAAAATGCTGTTTTGGGAGGGGAGAGATCAGATTTGAGTGCCGTTAGCTCTGAGAAGCGGTTAGATTTTTTAAAAATGTGTCGCTTCATTGTTCATGGTCTGGAGGATCCCTCCATTCCTCACCCATACTATATCTCACTGCATGTGTGAATATGGCTCACCTTGCCCATATATTTTGATGGTTCAAAATATATGATTAACAAAAATAAAAAAGTTCAAGTATAAAATCCTTCTGGGTGACTTACTGTGCTTTCTTTCTTCTCTAATTTGTTTCAGAGAAGTCATTTGATAGTTCTGAGCAGGCTTGCAATATCTGCTAACATCTTAGTCCATGTCTTCGTATATAAAAAGGTGAATGGCCTACTCATTGGAGACCCATCGGTACCGTTTATTTTGCTGCAGTTTTTACTAGACTGAGTCACGAAAATTTTGTTTTCCTTGACTTTTTCACGCTTCCAAGACTAAATTAGTGTTGCTTGTTCTTTTTTTCCCTCAATATTTTTTTTTAAAAAGGTACCTGTAGATTTCTGGTAACTTTAGCACAAGCACAGATATATAGTATGCAGTAACTGTTGTCTGGGCGTGCCACGTCAGTTAGTACATTATTATTTATTATCGATCGATGGTTTACCTCTGTGCTCTTGTGCCTTCTTCCCCCTACCCCTGCCTTCTTAGTGGTGGTGTAAATCATGAATACACATATGAGCTCACATGGCCCTCTACCTCTAGACCTGATAGCTGCTTATGACCGCCCAAACACAACCAAAATTTTTGGTTCCATGCACTAGACTAGGTCTATTTACTATGGTGTGACAATGACAGCACTAGAGGGAGAACTGTGATGGCGATTTTGCTTCCGTATTTTCGCTAATCCGTTCGAATTCAAGAAAATCATAGAAAATCATGATGTGTGACCTCAAACGATGGGGATACTTTTACTATGTTTGAAAGAAGGGAGAAAAACTACAACCTATTTTTCCGTCAAAATAAAAGGAAACCGAATAATCAGAGACAGAATTAGACTGTTTTATATCTTTTCTAAGCCTAGCCTACTAAGCGACTGTGTGTTTGTCTACAGCCGACATGGCGCCTTACTATTATGATTTCGATCTTTCTTATTAAATGGCCGCTTGGGTTCTCATGTTCTGTTCTGTTATTTACTTTTTTATCTGCATCAATAAATGAATGCTACCAGTTCCATAGTCGATATCTTCCTTGCCTCCATATGCCTCGAGTCAATATCGTTTCCCTCCTTCGCCACTCTTCCTGTTTCTCATGTCTTCATAAATGAGCCAAATTACAAATTCCTTAATTTCATAACCGTATGCCTATGATGTTTGCTAATTGGCAGCTGTTAATGCCGGCTCTTTTCAGATTGGCGTAGCCTACTCAATTCGTCACTTAATTTTTGCATGGCCAAGGCTATTCTAACTCACATATTCAAGAGTCTAGACTTTATATTTTCATTGCTTTCATCCAGAGTCCTTCATATTAGTTTCATTTATGCTCATCACTATCCATTTTTTAAAAATTGTTTCTTTATATTCAGAAACAATTCACCTTTCATCACCTAGCTTTTCTGTGGCAAGAGGAGTGTTATTTTGCATTTATCAATACTTTCCTTTCCATGTCAGAGTGATTAGGTAAAAGTCCTATGCCAGATTATCGTTGATTGCTCCGGTGAGAAAACAAAGATTTGGGAACCTACGGAATCTTGATTATGTACACATACTCCTATTACAACGAACAGAGAGGCATTGTGCTCAATGATCTGTCATAATCGTGTCCATGCTCTTATATTCTTGTGGATGTTATATGCCTTTTTTGTTCTTCCACGCAAATAGGCTATTCATTAATGTTCACCAGCTACAAAATATATATCATAATATACCCAAAAGAAGACGAACACACTGTAAAACTACTCTATTGTTTCAAATTTTCAAATAAATATATATAATCATATTGGCAGTTTTTCTGCTCTGAGTTGGCTAATTTTGTGGTTGTGTATTATTTCGCCTCCTTTTTGCCCTGGCGGTTTTTTTAAATTTGGACCTGGCATTACTGTTCATAACAACGACAGATCCAGTGCATTGTTTACAACATGGCGGAGTGCGCACAAAGAGTGTGCTAATATTGGTCTAATACCGGCAGTTAATAACCATTTTGTGCTGAATTGGGCATGTCTTGAGATGCCGGTTTAGTACAGATAGTTGCGACCAATGGAATTCAAGATGACGTTCACTCCAAGAGATGCTAAAGACGTTTCAGCGCTTGTTGCTAGGAAGCTGTGAGTAAAAGTAAAACCCAGTAAGGTATTCAGCATAATTAGTATAATATTACGAACAGTGTGACTGAAGTGCGCGTATCGATTTCCTAAAGCAGCGGAAATAAAATAGTGTGACTTAGACATTTGATTCATGTGTTCATGCAGTGTGACTGCACCGTTTTTAAATATCTTCCATGGGGCTAGCAACTTGTAATGTTAGTTCAAGGAATGAAGGGATGGGCAGATGTAAATCTAATCTGCAGTCATAAAGGGTTTGTGATTTTTAAAGCACTCAAGAAAGGAAGATCTTACAGTATTTGCTTGGTAATGAAACGCCTAAAAGCCTAGTGTTAATCCAGATTTAACCAAGCTGACCAAAGCAGTCCTGTTAATCCGATTAGGAACATTCTGAGCACAAGCTTATTAAGACTCGACTGGACTGTTGCTGAGATTTCAGTGTGTATGAATTACATTATATTTTAGATATCATAGGCTCAAGTGAGTAAAATTAAATTCTTTGAGCTGGGATCCAGGTAAGTTATAATGGGTAGATTTTCCTGAAATTAACTCCCTTGAGTCTGCTAGATGGCGTTCCAGATGTTCAGGTACACATTACGTTTTCACTGTATATATATAGAGGATCTGTAATGAGTGTTTGTTTGATATCAGATTTATCAAAGGCTTGCAAATACGATAAATGTATAACTCATTTCATAAATCTGATATCAAACAAACACAAGTTTCAGTTCCATTTTATCATATAAACTCTAATATAAAAATGAACTTTTAATCGTAAAAAATAACCTGAAGTGGCCTTCACCCTGTTTTAGACATATCAATCACAACAGAACTGAATGAACCACACAGTTACGCGACACAAAGGAAATCCCAACGGCTGACAATCAGCGATGAAAGTTTAGACCACAGAAACATTGTGACATTTCAAGTACTTTAATACAAATGTTTACCTGACCTGAAACTGAAACGTGAAGAGAACGGTGACAAGCGATAAGAAAGGCAGACTAAAAGTTTTTTAAAAAATCTAGATGGAGGAAAACCCCATGGCAGTAAAAATAGTTACAAAAGAAATGATATTACATATTCATGACATCACAAAACAAATGACATCAAATATTCATACATCTAGAGGTTTCTATGGTTTCCAATCAAAGTATTCGTAAGCAAATCAAAGGTGAAACTTTTGTAAAGTGTGACATAGCAAAAAATGATTACACACTTTTATGTCACCAGAAATAGGCCCTGTTTATATGATAAAAACATTTATCTTCATCAATAGGATATCTGTTTCGTAATTCCATGCAACAAAATTCAGTCCTTAGGTTCCCAAAGGTACTTTGCCTTATCAAGTGAAATATGGCACCTCACATCCAGCAAAGATGTGCAAATCAGCCCTTTGAAACTAGTATGCATGAAAATCAATAAATATGATCACTGGCTGGCAATGGGAATTTGCTTATGGGATATTTTGTTGTCTTTCTTTTAATTTCAAGATGTTCCCAATGTTATATTTTAATTAACATCACTTTGGAATGCTAGAAAATTGTTTATGAAATCTCAGAGAATATTCACAAACAAGCATAAGCCACTACTGTCGAAAGTGTGCTCACAGTTGATACTCAGATTTGCAAAGCCAGAAGGCTTTTTCATCCAGACTGTGATTCAACAGTTACGGTTCTTTACACTCTGAGGAAAATGATCCATAACATTGGAATCGTTGTATTATATTTAATATATATATATATAAAATCCTCTCTGCCTGAACTCCTTGATTCAAGACATATAGCTTAATTAGTATTAGATCTTGTATGTTATTATCACTGTTAGGGCCCAGTGAGTGTTTTTCTTGAGAAACTGACCCTGTGTACAGGTAAACTTGAGACCATATATTAAACAGCAGAGCTCACTTTGCATGACAGCGCTTCACCCGAAATCTTGATTAACCCAATGAAACTGAAATCCCCGACCAAAGGCCCTTTTTATTCATAGTTGGATATATCCGGTATCCTGGTAACAAGGTTCAGGAACAGTCAATAACATGACAACTATTACTCTGGTGAGAGAGAAAAAAATGAGAGGAAAAGCAAACTGTGGCCATTGCAATTTTCCATTCCCTTGTCCATTGGTGGTCAAGCATGAGGAAATTACATTAAATATTGCATCAATCAAAGGTGATCCCTGACAAGTCATAATGCTATAATTAATCAGGGCTCGGGCGCTGTTGAGGTTATCTACAAACAATGTCATTTTCTTATCTTATGTGTGGCACACACACCATACTCGATTGATATGATTAATGCTAGTTACATGTGATATCCTGTGTTGTATTTGGCCATGTCCACTCTTTCTACTCTAGCACCGCAGTGATTATTCTTGTTTTCTATGACACTTCACCTTCTTGGCCATCATAAAGAAGCAGGATGGCAAAAGAAAACACTTCACTGTCACTTGACTTTAAACTGCAAATCCTATAAAAGTACTTTATGAGAAAACCTGCTCAAAATAAAAAAAAAAACAATGTAGGGACCTGGACGCTTGCTGACAAATGTTGGTGGCAAAATTCTTGACCCACCTGGGAGCTTGCCATTGTTTAACCCACAAGTGATGAGCATTGACTAGCCAGTTTGATTACATGATTTCATGATATAGACAAGGAATCACCTTGATTAACCAGATTTTAAAAGGGTAGGGTACCCATTCTTCTGTGTGAACATGGGCCCATGCGATGATATTTTTAATATCTGCACATCTTTCACATTTTGAAAAGCAGTTTCAGGGACTGCCTGTAACACCCTTGCTCCCCATTCCTCCAAATGCGTTCTGATTTTGCCATTCTGTGGTTTCATCACAATGTATATAGACAGACAGACAAGTGGGCAGGCAGGCAGGCAGGCAGGCAGGCAGGTAGTCAGGCAGACAGGCAGGCAGGCAGGCAGGCAGGGATGCAGGCAGGCAGACAGACAGACAGACAGACAGACAGACAGACAGACAGACAGACAGACATTCAGTTAGTAAATATTGTAATAGTTTCATCCTCAGGACACATTATTTTTGTTCTCTGCGCCTAAAAGACAAAATCAACTGTATGCATAGCTTGCAACATTTTTTCATTTTTGTTAGTTTTGTAAGATGTGTGATAAGTAATTATTTGCTTAACCACAATAGATCTAAAAACCAGTCTAATTATATAGATACTCCACGCGAAAAGAAAGTAACCAACATTTCCGTGACGACCACTCACAGAAAAAAAACCCTGGACACTAACCCCACAAAGCGGCACGGTGATTTTTACTCACAAACGTATCATCTTTTCAGTAAAGGTATAAAGCTATTGAATAATTAGAGGAAAAAAGAATGAGTGTAAGGACTGAATGATTATGAGTGTAAGTGAGGAGTTCATTATTGTTAAATGTAAAATATACTAATACGTTGGGAACACACGTGAATGTACGAGTACTTTGTAAACATGTATAAGCTTTGTAGTTATAGTTCTTTAAATATGTTGATGTGCTGGCCTGTTGTGTGTATGTATATATATATATATATATATATATATATATATATATATATATATATATATATATATATATATATATANATATATATATATTGTATTTCGCCCATGTACGAAAGTTGTGCTCTTTGCGTATTCCTAATAAACTTGTTAAACTTGTCGGTTGTCGCCCCCGTTTGAATGGAATTTTTTTTTTTTTGCACATGATTGGTCAGTCACGGGTGCAGATATAATTTTTAAAAAAAAAAACGAAATTAGGTACATTAGCAACTTCTGTCGGAGATTTCATTCTTGTTTTTCAAATTTAGCGTCTCATTATGCTGTTAAATCATGCCCCGTTTGAGTAGTCTAATGAGGAATGTGAAAGGGCAGTCGGCATGCTTCAGGCTAGGGTACCAGCTAGAAGGGTGTCAAGAACCTTTGACTGTACAAACTGCACCATAGCCAATCAGCTGTGGAACTGATCTGGACGCCTACGTGGCACCGTTGAAAGAAAGGACGCATGCATGTTTTTAACTACTACGAGTGTACCAGGAGTGCCAGGTAACGCTAGGAAATAGGAAACCCATCAGCGACCATTATTGCGGTGTCACCTTCGAGTGCAGGCCTTACTTCAAGCCGTTCATATTTTAACGGATTTCGATAGTGAGTAGCCTACTCCAGATATTTGGTGCAGTCGCGAAAACCTGATACTTGCTATTTCCTCAATAGATACTGGTCGATACTCTTTGAAACAATTATGATTAGAATTTGCATCATTATTTTGTTGTTTTCTCTAAAAATAACCTGTTTTATCGTTTTTCAAAAATGGTAAAAATAACTAAGTTTATATAATAAAAAGTGTTATTCCAAAGTCAGATTAAGAGGAGGCTGGCATTGAACGAATCGATGTCTTTCTGCAACATCATTTCCTTCAGAGCACCTGCTTTCAAAGGCCGAGAAACTAGTTTCACAAAAAAGATCACGCCTTTCTACAACTATAATGGACATGATCCATTTTCTTTATCTGTAAACTTTTGCTGTCTCAGGTTACGATGGTAGACTATGATTTTCTTACGTCAAGATAAAGAAGACAAGGATGATTGTTAAAATTGCTGTTGAATCTAATTACTATGTTATCACGTTTAACTGAACTTGATTGTTAACGTGTTCGAAGAACTTCAATTAAGTTTTGTTTCTTGTTTAGAAGAAAAAAAAAACACTAATACCAAAGCAAAACGAACAAAAAACATTACAAAATTTAAGGGAGAAGGGGTGGGAATGGGCCCGAGCCAGCTCGCTCGATATATGACGTCACAGGATCGAATCTTGTATCTACGATATTCAATAGATATTTTAATATGGTTATTAAGGCCCACCTCTAATGGTGGTCCACAGCTGAACCACAAACGTCGCAAAGCGCGATTTTAGTGGGCCATTGAGCAAATATAGTGACCACTCAATCAATGGTATAGCGTTCCGCCCTCTGATGAAAGCTGACTCCATGTAAGCCGAGTTGATGGACATATTCGTGTGTGGCGTCGTCAAGGCGAGCGCTTTGCCGAGTATCTGTCATGGAGACTGATCTCTTGGGAGGAGGCAGTGTACACGTATGAGGTGACATCAGCAGCCGTCACTGCCCCCACCTTCATTTTTTCAGAGAACCTGTTAACGCCGAGATCCACAAGGACGACGTGCTGGCTGACATTGCTGTAACTTTCTTTCATCATCATTATACTGTATTCCAGATGACAGCGCACGAACTCATGCAGCCTGACTGTGTCAAGAATTTCTGCAATAACAGAATTTGTTGGTTTTGCTGTGGCCAGCCTATTCCCAGATCTCTGGGGCGTAGCATACTGGTAGTCAAATAGTCATTGACTACCACTTGAAAAAGGAAGATGTTGAAGAGGATAAAAATACAGAGAGCAGAAAATAATTGAAATAAGAAATACCAGCGCTCATCACACTTTATGAATTCGCAGCTTAGTAGACTGATCAAAAACATAAAAAGCGATGTGCAAGTCATTTCACATTTTTGACTATAAAAGGCAACCCTATAGAAGGGTGTCAAGAACCTTACTACCTTACCTAGAAGGGTGTCAAGAACCTTACTATGCTCGTTTCAAAATTATCCGCTCGCGTTTTTCGTGAATATCTCTGTAACGCCTTGACAAAAATCAATGCCACTTTGCAAGCCGCACTATATCAATTTGTCTTAACTGAAACTGTTTTTTTCTGGATTTTTGGCTCAGAAATAGCCATTTTCCCTTCATAACGTCATATAATTATCGAAGAATGGTTTTGATTACAGCTCACCGAGTGTTTACAACACTTAAACTCATTGTCAACAGAAAGAAATTTTTCATTCCCTTCCATTTAGTGGCAAGTCTCATTTATTCGTTTAATTGCAATATAAAGTTATAATATGATATTATAACGCTTTCAGCGCATGAGAAAAGGATGAGTGAGGGTTGTGTGAGTTGTTTTGTTCATGCATGAAGCACATGTAAAAGTAATATCAACGATTGCGAAACGAACAATTGTTGTGCAGCTCGATTCATCTTCAAGCTCAAGTTCCTCCTCTGAAGATGAATCTGAGACAGATTGATTGTATAAACGTGTCTTTGCTTTGCAGTGCGTTTGTTTTGATTTACTATTATGTGTTACTGCGTAATTTTACTGTGTGCGACGGAAGGAAGACAGATGGAGAGACTGCAAACATAAGAGAAAAGAAACAGACGAGAGAGAGAGAGAGAGAGAGAGAGAGAGAGAGAGAGACCTGTGTATGAGATTGAGAAAGAGGTGAAAAAAGAGAGTTGAGGGGGGGGGGTACATTTAAACAGCTAACACAGCAATAAATCATACATTCCAAAATGTACACATCCTCTTTCTCTTTTCTCCGCCATTCCCTAAGATCTGTCCATCTCTCCATCCCAATTTTCTTTGTGACTATGTTTGTACCCGTATCTCTCACACAACAGCATAATAAATAAAGTCGAACCTGACCATGTGACCACCTGCCTGTAGCGCCCACCTGGCCATAACAGACAGTCTGCGGAAATCTCAGATTATATTACTATATTATAAATGCACTGTGTATGGCGATCATCTGCCTATAACGGCCGCATGCGCTCAGTCCCGTGTGTGATCGCTGCAGACAAGTGCGTGTGGTAATACGATTGCAATTAAAAGAGCAAACAAGGATTTGCGATTAACCAGTTTCCTTGAAAGTTATGAAAGCAGCACAGCAGTTGCACGGGTTAGACATAAATACCTTCCAGAAAAAAAAAATGTAACCTTTCATTACTGTAAACAACCTACGTGTTGCAATTCTAACAAATTACCGATATTTACAAAGAGTTATGAAGCAAAAATCTTTATTTCTTCTTTAAAACACGCGTAAAAATATTTTTCCATTAAGACAAATTGGTTTATATAGGCATGCAAAATTTCAGTCAGTTCGGTGGTAGCGTTTAATAAATATTTGAAAAAAACTCCCGCGGATAATTTTGAAATGGGCTTTCTGTTATCCAAGATGGCGGCGGGATCAGACGTGTTTTGTTTACGTCTCACAGTTGTGTGAATTTCTGAGCGAAGAGAGCCATCACCAGTCGGAAAAAAGTTATCAAGCATTATACCCATATTCTTTTTCGCGGGTATGCTTTCGTCTGGTCAAATCTGCCCTCTCTGTAGGCAGTACCCATCCCTTACGTCGCAGTAACAGTGAAGTATAGTTACGAAGACAACCATTTTCGAGCATAGACGGGTTTGGACTTTGGACTCTAGAATGCAAGTGAAGAGTTCTTGACACAACTCATGTAGCCCATGAAACCAGCTGTGAGTCTATCATACGTAAAGAAGAAAGAACAGATCACAAATGTATTTAGGATAAGGGGAGACAACAAATAAGAAACAAGAAAGCCATAAAAACGCTGCAGAGGTGGAAATACTAAAAAAGTTGAAGAAGGGTCACTTGAACTTCACATTTTATTACGCGCCACCGCAATAAACGCAAACCTTCAGGGACCCCTCCCTCAGACAATAGGAAGAACAACCCGAAGAAAAAAACCATGGCAGAAGCAAATCAAGAGGGTGTTGGTCAAGCCAGTACAAGTAATAAAAGTCCCAACTCAGGTGACGCATCATGTGCCATCAGCCCACAGGATAAGCAGGCAGTCACCCAACGCTGATATGAACACCCAGGGCAACGACCAACCCACTCAGGTATACCAAGGTCACTATATCACGCCAGGCTATCCTTCTTATCCCCCTCACCAGCTTACCTATCAAACCCCATCTTTGAACTTTCCAACCAGTGTTCATGCCAATCGACAGGGGAATGTAGGGAGCAGCACCTTGCAAATGAATGCACGGGAAACTGATTCAAACGAACCACCTGCATGGGCACTGTCAATGATGCAAGCAATAGGTGACATTCGGGGACGCATGGAGCAGATGGAGTCTAGGATAGAAGCTAGACTCGATGAAAAGATGAAACCGCTGAAACGGAATACCTACACGAGAGGCTGGGGATAATAGAAAAGAACAGTAAAGAAGTTGACAGAAGAATGCAGTACTTAAGTGATGCATATCAAGAATGTAAGAAAGATGCGGAAAAGCAGAGAGGTGCTGTAAAAGAACTGGAGAAGCAAGTCAGAGCATTATGGAACGAAAGAAAGGACATAACGGACAAGATGGAAGAAATAGAATGGAGGTCAATGCGCCAGAATCTCGTCTTCTCTGGTATTGAAGAAAAGAACGAAGAAGACACAGAAGCAACACTTGTAGAGTTTCTGGAAAGCAAGCTGGCAGTTAGTCCCAGACCTCAGTTTGATTACGTCTACCTTACAGGACCCAGAATGCGCGACCGGAACAGGGTTATTTTTGCCAGATTCACAAATCTGAAAGACAAAGAAAAGATTCGTGCCCTGGGGCCTAAACTGACGGGCCTCCCATACGGAATTAATGAACAGCTCACACAAGGCATGAACGTGAAGCGACGAATGCTTATTCCCCTCATGAAACAGGAGAGAAGCTTGGGAAAGAAAGTGACCATGACAAGGGATAAGTTAACCATTGACAATGAACGGTTGGAGGTTAGTCAGGACGGGAAAATACGCAAGGACCCAACCTATCGCCCACGTTACCTTCCAGCCAATGCTCAACGAAATGGTCAAGCACTCAACCTGTCATCTGGGCGGCTGCCTGGTGAGAGAGAAGCACCATCGACATTGTCACCACCACCTCCAAGACCTGAATCAGTGAGAGAATTCCCATGTCCCAGCACCACTATGGGCAGGCCGTTACCCTCGCACACTGATACCCGGGAAGGCTGCCGATTAACTGCGGACACAATGGACACAGGCGACTCAACGGCAAGCCTACAGATATGCCCATCAGTAAGACCCAATCAGGCGGAACAGACAGTCATGGAGAAGGATCCGAGCTCTTCGCCCCTGAACGTGCTATGGCAGGACAACTCAAGCGTGGCCGAATAGGACAAGCAGGGACAGCATGAACTCTTACCGAACATTTCTTTCATGACTAATTGTGACATTAACTCTTTTGGCTGTTACCACTTTTACCAGAATGA
The DNA here is from genome assembly GCA_033807755.1 of Ellobium chinense. NCBI lineage: Eukaryota > Metazoa > Mollusca > Gastropoda > Ellobiida > Ellobiidae > Ellobium > Ellobium chinense. Next base: position 239,751 of record JAWQUT010000160.1, read on the forward strand.
TCAACAACCAGCTAGTAAGACATGTGCTGATGATAGTAGCCTTCTGGTAGATAATATCACCTATATTATCAACGATAGACAGGTGTATTCTAAAGAAGCTATGTTCAGTAATAAACTTGATACAGTATATACGATGGAGTAATGCCCACTATTAAAAGTAATGAATGTAACGATGCTGAAACTATGTTAAACTGTGAAGATTATCCTTTGGACAACGACGTCTTATATCCTAGTACGGAGAATAAGAGAGAGTCTGTTACTGCAAGATCAATTAAGATATATGCTATATTAATGTAAACGGATTACTGCGGAAGAGCATGTATCCAGAATTTGAAACCTTTATTAAAAACTTTGACATTTTATGTTTTGGAGAAACCAAATGCACTGATGGAGAAATTTCATTGCAGGGATACAGGCTTTTCTACAGAAGTAGAAAGTCAAAATATGAAAGAATGTCGGGTGGACTGGTTACAGGTGTGAAAGAGGAATATGCAGATTATGTGGAAGTGTGTGAGAGTGAGTCTGAATTTGTTCTATGGCTGAAAATGAATAGAAAAATCCTAGGACAGGAAGAGTATTTTAATTGGAAATGTATATATACCACCCATTGACAGCCCGTATTCTAATATTGATGCATTTGACGAAATAGAAGATGAAATAAGGAATATCTTTCCTGATGGCAATTTTGTCTATATGATTGGAGATTTTAACGCAAAAACAGGCAATGCACCAGACTACCTAGATTTTAATGAAGAAGATGATGCATATAGAAAGTAGTATGTTTGACGACCCTTATATAATTGAACAGTATGGAATAAGTAAAGACCGCATGGCCAAAGATGGGAGTAGAATTAGCACATATGGTCAGCAACTCCTAAACATGTCTAAAATAAACAGTTATATAATCCTAAATGGAAGATGTGGTAGGGATAAAAATATAGGAGAACTAACTTGTAAATAATCAACTACTGTTGGTTACGTCATTACACCTATTAATAGTTTGGCCCACATTAATCCTGACCTATATATCCATGCGTTTTCCCACCTTTTATCGGATGTACCTTGCGCTGTTGAGCTTGTATTATCATCGCGTACTGTCCCAACTGAGCACGAGATTGAAGTGAGCGATCTCTCGCAAAGTGGAATATATTCAGCTGTACCGTGCAATATGAATCAGCCACGCGGATGGAAGGATGAATTAAAACATGAGTATCTTTTAAACATCAACGGAAACGATGTCGATGATCTGCTGATATTTCTCAACAGTATAGAACAGCAATCAGTAATTAGTCAGTCAGACATCGACAGTGCAACAGATAAGCTCAGCAAAATTTTATTAGATGCCGCCCTAAAAACATTGGGAAGTAAGAAACCCAGAAGAGATAACAACCAAAATATTAATAAAACCAAAGAGTGGTTTTCACAAGAGTGCGTAAACGCAAGAAAAGAATACATGTATGCTAGAAAGACATTCCATATAACTAAGCTGGATACAGACCTCATCAAGCTACAAAATATGAGTAAAATATATAAGGACGTAATGAATAGAGCTATCAGTAATTACAAGCAAGAGCTCAAGGATAAATTAAGTAAGTCGAAGAATAAAGACCCTAAATATTTCTGGAAAATCTTAAACAGCAAATCTGATAAATCAGTTGTGAAGGCCAAGCTTGACGATTTGTATACACATTTCAAAAATGTGAATCAAGGAGGTAATGTGAATAACATCTCAGAGAACCTGCCAGGCAGGGAAGACGATACTATTATAAACTCTGACCTTAATGCTAGAATTGTTGAAAAGGAAATAGAAGATGCTGTCAAAAGACTGAGTAATGGCAAAGCACACGGTAATGATCTACTAAGAAATGAATACATCAAGGCCTCTATTGACATACTAATGCCAGTTTATACCAAACTTTTTAATGAAATACTACAAAATGGACTATACCCACAAGCATGGACTACAGGAGCCATAGTGCCTATATTCTAAAATAAAGGAAATGTAATGACACCAGAAAACTATAGACCAATTACTTTACTGAGTTGCATGAGTAAGCTGTTCACTTCGATACTTAATAATCGACTTCTCAAATATGTAGACAATACCGGATGTCTTAGTGAATCCCAGGCAGGATATAGGCCGGGCTATTCCACGGCAGATCACATGTTTGTATAAGCTGCCTTACTAGAGTATGCAAAAATGAAAAATAAAACTATTTATTGTGCCTTCATTGATCTGGCCCGAGCCTACGATTCAGTATGGAGGGAGGGACTGTTTAGAAAACTGCTTGAAAATGGCATAAATGGAAATTTTCTTTAAACCGTTTATTCCATGTACAGCCAAACAAAATCCTATATAAAACTAAGTGACTGGGAGCGCTCTGAATCATTTCCATGCAACGTCGGCATAAGGCAGGGAGAGAACCTCTCATGTCTAATTTTTTGTATGTATTTAAATGATTTAAAGACATTTTTCAGTGAAAAGGGCATCCGAGGTATAGAAGTTACGGATGAAGAAAATCTGCGAGTATTTATCAGCATTTTAGTACTTCTTTACGCAGACGATACCGTCATTACAACAAGTCCTTGTAGCGGTTTGAAAAATGCACTCAAGGCCTACTCGGAATATTGCAAGACGTGGAAATTAGAAATTAATACAAATAAAACGAAAGTAATGATATTTGGTAGAAAGCAACGTAACGCCAATTTTTACCTAGGAGAAAAGCAGTTGGAAATAGTCGCAGAGTATACATACCTTGGAATACACTTTAGTAAGAATAAAAAATATGCAAAAGCGAAGAAATTTAACTCAGTTAAAGGACTGAAAGCTATATAATATATGGAATTCTTTCAAAACGTGAAACATTAAACTTATCTGTCAGCAGCCAAGTACACCTTTTCAATACCCTCGGGAAACCTATTATTTTATACGGCTGTGAAATTTGGGGTCATGAAGACACAACAATTATTGAACGGATGCAGTTGAACTTCCTTAAGAAAGTCTTATTATTAAAAAAGAGTACACCAAACTTTCTAGTGTTAGGTGAAACAGGTTGTTACCTATTACACTATGATATCAATAAAAAGATTATTGGGTTTTGGTTGAAACTAGTGACAGGTAAATATACAAAATTATCGAAGGTGTTGTACGATGTACTGTATTATTATCACAATAATAATTATTACAAATCACCGTGGCTATCAAAAATAGAAAATACACTAAACAGCTTAGGACTTAGAGAAATTTGGTTATTTCAAGGATATGCCCTTGATAGTAGAAAAGCAATGATGGAAATAGGCGACTGAGAGATAATAATTATCATAAACAGTTGGATTAATGACGTTGAAACGTCTAGCAAGGGTAGATTCTATAGGTGCCTGAAAGATCAACTTAAATTTGAAGACTATTTAGACATACTGCCCCAACGATATAGAAAACTAATCACCAAGATTCGAACTTGCAACCACAGACTACCTGTAGAAAGAGGGAGGTGGGAGGGAGTCCAGATCGTAGATAGAAAATGCCCATTTTGTAGAAGCTTGGGAGATGAGTTCCACGTGTTGTTCGAATGCGAATCTCTTGCACAGGAGAGAACAAAATATATAAAAAAAAATATTTTATACCCATCCCAATTTGTTTAAAACTAAAGATCTGTTCTGTGGTAAACAAGTGGAAACATTGAAGAACCTAGCCAAATTTGTTGATTTGGCGCTTAAAAAATTCCAGTGATATAAACTATATTGAAATTTGTCAGTTATTATTTCTTTACAAAATAGGAAGCTGTGTCATCAAAAACGGATTAGTGTGAACCGCAGATGCGCTAAAGTAATGAAGACATATAAGTTATTGAATCTTAATAAACGTTGAATATTTGAATGTGTGTGTGTGTGTGTGTGTGTGTGTGTGTGTGTGTGTGTGTGTGTGTGTGGAGGGGGGGGGGATTTAGTTGCCTCATGAAGCCTCAGCCAAAATGGTGTCGAACCCCAAGCGAGTGCTACGTCTATCCCGGACGGGCAACATCGCAAGCTCCATGTCGCGTGGTATAGTGTGGTATGATGCGCTTACGCTCTGCATGTTGCGCACTGTCTTCCGTCATCCCCGACGACCCTGCACAAGCGAGAATACGTATTACGGCGAAGATATACTGGATCCGTCCGCCTGTTGTCTGTAAAATGAAGACAGTTGAAGGATACAAAAATATAAGTACTGTATACTGCGTCCGCCATTTGTTGCCTTCATAATGAGCAAACAACAAGACATTGGCCTCATTTGACTCAATGGTGTTTTCTAGGAAACAGAAGTTAGCGTTGCTGCTGTATTTGCGAAAAAGAAGGCGCAGTAAACAGCGATCAATGTCAATTCATCCCATAAACAAATTAAGGAGCAAGTGTGGCGAATATCATCACTTCTTTTGATGGTGGAAACAAAGCCATTGTTTGAGATAAATGTGCACAATAAAACTTATTAACTTTTCAGAAAAATTTAAAAAGCAGAACAGAACTTTGCAATGTTCACGAAAGAGTTGGAATGAAGACACACCCTATTGCAACAGTGACAGTAACCTACACATGGGGAAAATTTTTTAGTGTGTGTGTGTGTGTGTAAAAAAAAAAACAAACTCGTGTGTATGTAAAAAAAAATTTTTTTTTTTTTTTAAATACGCTGAAAATCACAAATCCTTCGCACCCGGGGGTTTTCGAGTGCGCTGGAATCAAATCTAGCCTTAAAAATAGGATTTAATTATTTTGACATTTTAGATTTTGCGATTTTATGTCCCGCCTACAGCCATTAGTCATTTCCGGTCGTCGGGTCGTCCGTCTTGAAGGATAGAATGCAACATGCGACACTTCAATCCGGCTGTCCTCGGACAGGTGTCTGCAAGCTGGAGTTAGTATACCTTACTGTCCGTCATCTCCTCTATTTTATTTGTAATTAAGGCATGCTCCTTCATTTGTTGTCTTCAAACCGGACTTAGTATATCTTCGCCTTTAAAAAGTACACCTTTTCGGTTAGCCGAATATTATATAACCATATATGCACTGTCTATTTTATCCGTTTCCCTTGCTCACCACGAGGAGGTGGAAGTAGAATTTTAATCAAGGTGGCTTACCTTTTTTTTTCTTTTTTTCTTTTTTTCTTTTTTTTTTTGTTTTTGTTTTGTTTTTATCACTGTTTTTGGTTACATTTTACTTTAAAATGAAAAAAAAACAAAACAACTCAAACAAACCGGAACTGAGATAACTGAACATATAGATGTATAGAACCTTTTCTTATGTGTGACGGGTCAGACGGATATTGTGACTGATTCCTCTCAGGAACTCCTGCATTTGAATGCGCTGTATCATCAAATCCACACAAAGGTTCCGAAGTCTTGTTTGCAGGGTCATAAAACGCTTTTGCACTGTGACCCCTGTTGGACTCCAACCTGTCCTTGTGCCAAAGCCATCCCAACGATGGCCTGATCATTTTGGAAGGCCTCGATGACTTTCATACACTTGGGTGATGGTGCCCATAGGTACAGTGGCAGAGAGACCTGATACAGTGAAAAAAAAAACAAGTAATGAAAATGAAAGTCATACTGAAAAAAAAAAAGAAAATTAAAATACTTTTCAAAATGTGTAGAAATACTTGGGTAAGGAAATGATTAGAAAATAACTTGTTGGCTACTGGGAAGTGCTGGTGTGCTCTGAAAGAGTTGAATAATTTGAAATGCAATGTGTACTGAAAATTCTCTTACATGACTCCTCGTGGTGAGCAAGGGTAACGGGTAAAATAGACAGTGCATATGGCTATATAGGGTTCTTCAGAACTTCCGCGTGGACCTCGGATCACTCTAAAGGCCCATTTACATGTAGCAATTTATCCCCGAGATCCGTCCCGAGCAAGGATCATGGCGAGAAATCGCCACGTGTAAACGCAAAATCGCATGAACTCAATACGAAAAATCGCATGTCCCCAGAAATCAAGCGCTGCTTGATTTTTGGGCGTGCGATCGGTAGCCACTAAATCACGTGGCGGCTTCCTTTGATGTTTTCGTGAGTGGGGTGATTTTTAATTGCAAATAAATAGTTAAATGCTCATCCTTGCTTAAAACTGATGACATTTTCGTAATCAGCGTATCAAAATTAACAAAGTCTACGCGTACAGACCTCGATTTAATGCTTTATTCAAAAGATTAAAAAAATGGCGATTATTAAAAGGACACACATTGTTTTGCACTGGCACTGTGTTCGAGTGCGTGTTGTCACCGGGTCATTTGCTTTACCTACGAGTGATTTTTCAACACATTTCTCTAGAACAATGTAGAACCGTCATTTCACTGTTGAAATGAAGGAAATCTGCTTTTGCATCCAATTCACTGTTTTTTCACGATTTTTCCCAATAACTTACTAGAGGCGAATTTTGTGTTCAATTTTGGTTTGAAAATGGGTTGTCGATTGGCCACCTACCCCACCGTAGCAAAAATCGTACAAGTTGCAGACTGGCGTTGCGTCACGGGATTTGTATCAATGAGATCGCCACGTGTAAATGGAAATACGTTAAGGCCCATTTACACGTAGCAATTTATCCCCGAGATCCGTCCCGAGCAAGGATCATGGCAAGAAATCCCTACATGTAAACGCAAAATCGCATGAACTCAATACGAAAAATCGCAAGTCCTCAGAAATCAAGCGCTGCTTGATTTTTGGGCGTGCGATCGGTAGCCACTAAATCACGTGGCGGCTTCCTTTGATGTTTTCGTGAGTGGGGTGATTTTTAATTGCAAATAAATAGTTAAAT
>JAWQUT010000160.1:258906-285008 GCA_033807755.1 Ellobium chinense
CCCCCCCCCCTCTCTTCATCCCTGGAATTGTGCCCACATAACCCATACTAGGATCTATCTCGTTTCTCTCACTGATAGTGAAGACCGATTGGCCGATTCAATTTTACAGAACTACAAAAGTTTTCACGGGTATTCTATAAAAATGCTCCCGTGGTCATCTCTGACAAAAATAAGAAGGTCAAAATAAATTTCACGTCGATGTGCCTCTTTTTTTATCTGCTCTTGTAAGCCTTTTGATTTGTGACTAGGGACACAACTATTATCTAATTATCTGAAATTGCTCCTCAAGCATATAATAATTTTATATTATCAGAATCTTAGGCGAGTGAGAGCTCACTAAACCACACAGCAGACAACAATACAAAGGCAGTGCAAACATTAATAAATAGACTCAAATAGTGGTGAGACAGATGTTCCTTTTTCTTAAATATTATTTTATCCTCTCTTTTCTAAGGTTACAGCACTGCGATCAAAGTCGGGCAGTTGTTCACACAGTTTAACAAAACACTTTTCTCAACGATAAATGAAAAAAAGGCATAACATTTAGAGCTAACGAAAGTTATTGCATGTGGATAATTCTCTTCGCATAATGACTACTAGCTTGCCTCTCGCCTTCTGACGTCAAGCCTTATTCCCGCGCTGACCGAACGACCAGTCATGGCGGTCCGCAGGGTGTGAAAATCCCGACTTTCAAGCTGCACTTTCTCGGAAGCGCTTGGGCGAAGGAAATGGGTAAGGGGTTGAAAATTTATGAAAAAATACTGTGGATTTTTTAGGCTGTGAAACCCTGTCCCTTTAACATTTAACAGAAAAATATCATTGGCTTGTAGCCTAAGCAGGACTTGAGATTCTCCCTCAGTGATATTTGAATACTGTACTGGCATAGACACCCATTCTATAAATGGGAAGTTGGATGACAAAAATAGGATTATCTGCTACATGGAGAGCCTTGTTTTATTACTATGATGTAGAAGTAGCAATATAGTAAATGTGGCACTACTGGATGGCTAAGTTTACGGGTTTACCCGCTGATATGGTGCTGGACAACTTCACAGAGCAAAGCGTCATCAATGAATGGAAAGCAGATTTCGAAATTTCAACCTCATCCTTTAAAAACGGTGAAACTGAGCGAAGCCCGTACATAACTAATGCAATCTTGCACCCTTTGTGAGCACACACTGACGCTAAATCTCTTTTGTAGAATTTCATACAGGTTACCGATTTTGGACCCGAATGTTACGTGTAGCAGGTTATGAATTTATCGTGTTCGAATTTAGCGTGCCACGCCCCCGATCCAGTTTTATAATATAGATAACAGAAAGTTCACATACTTACTGCTTTAAAACACGTTGTGAATTGTGAGTTTGAATCGATCTGGATCTTCGAACTGGTGTCGGCGTGTGCGTTCAAATTTCCAGTGGCAAACGAAACGCAATGTCTTTCCGGTACGAAATTTTAAAGTTTCATTTGGAGTCGACGAAATGGCAGAGTGAATGCCAGAAACAAAGACAAAGAGAAAAATGCGGCACAAACTTTGTAAATTGATTAATCAAATCTTGCAATTTCCGTGAGCAGACAGTGATGCTAAACATTCTGTATCGGATATTGTACATGTTGACGCGTTCAGCCGAATTTTACAAACAGCGATTTTGAAGGTTATGCGTTAGGAAGGGAGCGTGCCACGCCCCCCGATCCAGTCTTATAATATAGATCACATTTTCCATGATATTGTCCAAACTTCATATTTGGATTTCAAAGGCAATGGACTCGTTCTAAATATCCCCCTCACGCAGCGAATGGTCACATGGTCAGGGAAGTCAGAATGTAAACAATGGTGGAACCGGCGTATGTTTCTATTCAGAGAGTACCGATGGTGCTGAAAAAAGTTACCAATGCGAGGATTTTGGAGTACACGGAGTCCTTAAATCATGTTTATGCCATCGACAATACCTACACCTCTACACATATTAAAGAACATATATTATTTTACTCCATGAGATCTATGGGGCTATATTTCACACATAATTCGGAGTGCCCGTACATTATGAAGATATGCCATAATGGAAACATAATTCCTCACAGAACCAATATACCATATAATGCCAGCTATCATCTCGGTGTATCCAATTATATCAATTTACTTATTATATAGAAAATTTGTTTATTTAACTGTACTATTACTGTTGGGTGTTGGACGGTTAAAGACTTATTTATTACTGATATAGCTTTTAACAACCTGAGATTGGACTAAATGTTTAAAATTGTTCTCTATCAAATCACGAGTGAAGGCGAAGATGAGGAAGGAAGTTGTCTGTCTTGTGACTTGTAGAATCATCCTCGAAGGCGAGGTAAAAAACACTTAATCCAGATCTAGATTTTCAATAATTTCTGTCTGTTCCCATTATAATTTAGAAATTAGATGTCTAAGACCGTGCCTCTAGCTCAGAGTTCTTGTTTAGATAGCAGGATTAATGAATGAATCAGAACTAGTTCTAGACCACTGATTCTGATTAATATATTTTTCTGCCGGTGGCAAAGTTAAAGAAATCTTAATTAACGATGTATGGATCTATAGGGCCGAGTGTGAATGAAAAGCGGGAAGGGGGGTGGGGGTGATNTCATTAACAATGTTGGCATATTTCACAAAGTCTCCTCCCCCTCCTCACAACTTCTAGTAATACGTGCCACCTATTCTACTCTAATTTGTTAATCTAGTCTAGTTACTGCATACCATCATAGCATTTCAGGTCATCTTGCTATAATAATGATGAAGAGGGAATCGGCTAGATATTCATGTGTTTTTTTAATTCTTTGGTCATGCAAAGTAACTCCAGCTTTCTTCTTTCCCCAATGTCACTGTTATTACACCCACAAGCCGCACAATAGCGAGCCATTGTGTCTGTTTTCTTTCACTGACCAGTACTGTCCACATGAAAACAAACGCAGCGACTTCCCTGATCACGTGACCCTCCCGAGATTTAGGACGAGTCCATTAAAATATGTCTCTTAACAATGTAAATCGTCAAATATGATACATGCATTACACTTACTGACTTAGGACATATTGCAGAGCATGGTGATTAATTTTTTTTTTAGTAATGTCAATTTGTAAAATAATTAGGTATGAATGAGTTTTGGTCTCTTTTTATGTAAACACCACCTTCCCAAAAAAATAAATTAAGATAGCACAGTGTCAGCTATGTGTCATGAAAGATAATCTCTCGTTCCCTACTTTCCTGTCTTTGTCTTTCTCCTTCCTTCCTCGCGTATTTCTTTAACTTCGTTATCTCGCTCATTGCAGAGTCTGCGGGAATGCTAGTTATAGCCCTTCCACAGTCTCTCCCCTCTTTCAAAGTGTCTCTGGCCATTTAGAAGGTATCATGAAATACTTGATAATGTGACTTCCTTCCATTGTCAAAATAGTGGCCAAATCAATTGGATGCGTTTCTAGGGGTTTAAGACAACAATTTATTTATATTCTGACTCCTTTCTACTGCGTCTCTTATCATAACGCTCGTCCCAAGGTTGGCAGTAGGTGTAAGTAGTAAGTTGAATTGTGGCAATATTTTCTTCGACAATCGATTAAAGTGGAGTCAGTGTATGAGAAAGGCAAGCTAAATCTAGTTTTGTTGGGTTTTTTTAAAGTGTGTAGGATTGAATCAGGATATTTGACTTAAATTACCAAGTTCTGGCTGTTGCTGATCAGAATGTTTCGAGAAAAATTAACCAAAGCATTACTCTCTTTTGAAAGATCACTTTTCCGTTGTTTACAGGGAGCTTTACATGAACTATGAAAGACGTCAAGACCGGTTTGACACTCAAGGATACTTGAGAACAACACCATATATGGTTTGTACACATTTGTGCAGTGTCTTTAGTATTTCGCTGTGACCTCACTGGTATAATTTGTATTTTAATAAATGGGCACAGAACATTCGCCTTAACTTTTGTCTGAATTCTTCGATGTCAGCAACATTTTGCACAAACACTATTTATTTGAAAGGGTAATTTGGAAAAAAAAAACATCTCAGGCCTAGGATGCTAGGAGAACAAAGACTTTTAGTCGGATGCGAGGTCTGCTTCCTTCATTTTTGGCGTCGTTTAATGGCAATCATAATACCACTTGTCTTCGTAAGCCAAGTTCACTTGTCGCAAGCACACTAGTCCTGGTGCTGGCAGGGTTCCCATGTCCATCCGAGGTTAAGAAAGACACCCGATATTTTATGATTCAACACCACAAGACGCTTCAAAAAGACGAGGGTGACTACGTTTTCTTTTTATTGCCATTTAAAGACATAAATGTGGGTTATCAATTTAAGAAATAATCGAAATCTCATTTTGCCATCTTTCAACATCAAGAATGTATTAAACCATATGATTTGATGCAGCATGAAAGACAGGTTGTCTACCTACAAGGCTAGGGGGCTGAATGCAGAGCGGGAAATGTTTGGGCGTTAATATTGATGTTTTTGCACGAAATTACGTCCTAAATTGACGTTCGTTTGAAACAAGCGCCTCAAAGATAAAGCCGGAGGCAATTTAATATGGCAGTTAGAGCTTTCATACTTTTCCAAAAACTTTTTAATAGGTATATTCTACGCATTCATATGCTCATACATGTACCACATGCCATATTATAGGATATGGCCACACAACTACATGTATAACCATACCGCCTTAATTTGGACGTGAACCCCAAAAGCGAATAGAGTGCCAATCATCGAACCAAGCAACACATAAAAGACGATTTTCATGTTCAAATGCAAGTTTTATGGAATGGCAAATTAATGAGGATGATCACCATATATTTTAAGCTTTTTTAAAGGACATGCGTGTAAGATAACTACACCTAGCCGTATAAATTGCTTATTAATTTAGTCAGGAAACAATATGAGCAGATTCGAGAGTAGAGGCAAATGTGATAAACATCCGATAACCACGATTTCCTGTTGATTTAAAGTGGACAAGGTACAAATATGCTGATTATCACCCCAGTGTTTTTTGTTACCTTACGGTAAAAATTTGAGACTTATAAACCGCATTATTATTATTATTATTATTATTATTATTATTATCATCTTATTGTGAATAAGATATGGCTATAGGTATGAAGATGCCAATGTATTTTTCACTGTTGGCCTTATTAGGTTTTACACCTCTCATTAACTTATCCTGGGGTGCCGTTTCAAAATACTTTCCAAAAATGTTGTTTAGCTCTTCCTCCAAAATTTGACACAAAGAAAAATGCACCTGAACCAGTTAGATTTTGAGAACTTAGGCAGTGAAGCAGACAACCTAATATTTTAGGCCTTTTCACTCAGTAAACAGGGTAACCTTACCCACCTAGCAACAACCACAAATTTTATACTTGAGTGACTAAACCTCACCTATTCTGAGTCTACACATATATTTGCACCTATCTAAGCCTTTAAAATTAAAATCCAACCACTTCCCCCCTCCCAGTGGCCAATTTTCTGATTTTATAGGGACTATTTAAAATTGCATATTTTTATGCCAGGTGCTATTGGCATCTTCATACCTATAGATTTCTCGAAAGTTGACAAAGTCTCATACTTCATACATTTACCCAAATGGCAGGGAATCAACAATTTGGTTTCACGAATTATCTGTTGCTTATTCTTAGGGATGTGGTTAGTGTTACAATATGAATAGAGCCATCTGTGATCAAAAGATATAAATATTAATGACTCTACACAGTAAAATAAGTATATATTCTCAGATTCAAGTGCTTTTGCAATTCTATCAAACCGATCTAAAATTTATCTACACTGTACAATACTGTCTCTGAGAAACAGACTAGAACATGCTTAGTGTGGTTTTGCAAAGCATAAGTATTGCAAGGACATAATGCGCGTGTTGTGCTCAGCTACGGAGGATATTTTATGTATACCTATATTATCCTCTACACAAGTCTGCTCGAAGTTTTCATGGCCGTTATAAGACATAGTACTATACCAGTGAAATTGTAAGTGTGCACGTAATCTAAGGATTTCTTTTACCTTATCGTGAACAGACACATGGCCGTAGCATAAACATCAAGAAAGCTGAAAATGTCTCGTATCTGTAGTAAGGAATCAACAACTTAGTTTCATGCCTAGGGCTGCACAGTGGCGCCTCGATACAGTATTTAGTACTTATGTAATAAGTATACCAAGACATTAAGTATGATTCAACCTTCTAGGATTCATTATTTTTCTATCATTCATTATTCAAGTGGACCAAGATATTACGAAGACGTGAATAATAAGTATGGTTTTTCCATATACCAGGGCACACAGTCTATCGAGATTATACTGTAATTATGATATACAGTGTGCGTAGGCCGTAAGTCAAGAAGACTTATGTAATATTACAGCGAATATTTCTAAATGATAAATCATTATCTTGTTCTGAGACAAGTGTTTTTCAAATATGAGACTGGAATAAATTTTACCTAAACAGTAAGATATATTGTACCAAATCATGGGTAAAGGTTGAGTGATAGTGGTTAACAAGTTGTAGAACTTTGCAACTGCTGCTTCTGCTAGTGCTGCTGCTGCTGTTGCAGATTCTGCTGCTTCTGTTAGTGGTGGTGGTAGTTAAAATTGTTTGGACTCGATGAGAGGTAGCATCGTCTTCAGCTGTAAATCCTAAGGGGGAATATTGTTAAAACACAAGGAAAACAATCTATTAATGGCTAGAACGCTTGACTTTTCTTTGGATAAGATATAAATTTAATATTATGATGAAAGGATATTGCACCAAAGTATGTCTGCATTATTATGTCAGTTAGGATTATTTACCGCTATATTTTTATTTACAAGTAGTGATGGCGTAAGGCTTTCATACATACCAGACGGCATGCCAACAGTATGCGTAATTTCATTGTTCAGGTATTCACAAAAGCTCTATGTGGATGAGAAATAGGTTGAAAAACATAGTTCAAAGGTGCCTTAAAATAAAAAATAAATCAATGTCGTCGATACCGATCTTCATATGTTGATTACCTGATAACTTCTCTTAAAGTGACGAAAAAAAACAAAACACCACGGATGCACATGTAAACTCTGTTACAAGGAAGTTCATTTTTATTAAATTGGTCACAGTTGTACCAATGTAAGGAAATTAATTTTATTGAAGGAATGTTTATTGTGGTATAAGAAATATATGATTCAGAGATCCAGACATTCAAGCGATGATCCATGGTCATGGTATAGGTTGTGCAGCATAAAGGTCATCTATTAGCCTGTATGTTGGACGAGTTCAGTTTCTAAGAAAATTTCTATGGTCTCTTTGAACACAATTGTTATCAACAGTATCTTCTTTAAAAATATCATTAAAGCATTCAAGAGGGGTTTTAATAATATCTTAAATTATTATTAGATCTCCTTCTGCTTTGTCATGCCACCTTCCCTTGAACTTTTGTTTGTCGGCGATACTTAAAAGTCAAAAGACAATTCCTATAAGAGGACAAACCTTCCTAGGCAGGATTTCCATTTGCAGCAATGCCTAAAGTTGTGTGGCAGTATCATTATTACGTGTACTATATCCTATAGCGGCCATGAAAACTTCGAGCACACATGTGTAGAAGATAATGAGGTATACATAACATATCCTTCATAGCTCAGCACAAACACGTATCCTTATGTCCTTGCATTACTTATGGTTTACAATACAACAAACAGTATGTTCTAACCTGTTTCTCCGAGAAAGTATCGTACAGTGTACGTTTAGACCAATTTGATATAATTGCAAAAGCACTTGAATCTGGGAATATATTATTTTAATGTGAAGAGTCATTAATGTTTATACTGTAGGCTACGTCAGTCTCTTGATCACAAGTGACTCTATTCAAATTGTAAGGACATCCCTAAGAATCAGCAACAGATAATTCGTGAATCAAATTGTTGATTCCCTACTATTTAGGTAAACGTATAAGACTTTGTCAGCATTCGAGACGTCTATAGCCATATGTCTCTATTTACAATAAGGTCAAAGATACACATTGGGAATTCCATTTCATTCACTTCTCGGTTTCTCTCATGACGTAATGATAGCGTCACTGGTTACAAACCTTCGATTTTAATATGGCCTAATTTCTCTTAATTATTATGACACTAACATCAATAGAATCGCTTTAACAGTTTAGCAGTCAATGGCAAATGAATAACTTTACCCCCATATTTATGACTCGTATTTGCATTAGGAGTGACCATTTTAAGCTGAGTTCTATGGTAAGTTAACGAAAAACACCGGGGTGATAAACAGCATATTTCTACCATGTCCACTTTAAGTCAACATGAAAACATGGTTACCAGCTGTTTATAACATTAACCTCTCCTTCAAATCTGCTCATATTGTTCCCTGACTGAATTAATAAGCAATTTATATGGCTTGGTGTAGTTATCTTACATGCATGTCCTTTAAAAAAGCTGGTCATCTTCGTTAATTTATCATTCCATAAAACTTGCATTTGGACAGCAAAATCGTCTTTAATGTGTTGCATGGTTCGATGATTGGCACTCTAACCAATTTTGAGGTTCACGTACAAATTAAGGGAATATGGCTATACTTGTGCGACCATATCCTATAGTATGGCAGGTGGTATATGTACGAGTATGAGTATATGAATGCGTAGAGGTATGATGATGCCAACGTTTTTTTTTATACTGTTGGCTATATACGGTTTTACACCTCTTATTAACTTATCCAGGGGTCTATGGCAAAATAATTTCCAAACATGTTGTTTAGCTCTTCCTGCAAATGGTGACACAAAGAAAAATGCCCCTAAACCAGTTAGCTTTTGAGAACGTGGGCAGTGAAGCAGGCTACCTAATATTTTAGGCCTTTTCTTTCAGTAAACAGGGTAACCTTACCCACCTAGCAACAACCACAAATTTTAAACTTGAGTGGCTAAACATAACCTATTCTGAGTCTACACATATATTTGCACCTATCTAAGCCTTTAAAATTAAAATCCAACCACTTTCCCCCTCCCCATGGCCAGTTTTCTGATTTTATAGGGACTATTTAAAATTGTATATTTTTATGCGAGGTGCTATTGGCATCTTCATACCTGAATAGTGGAAGTGGTCAAGTGATTGTATTCAACTGGCACTGCTACATTTCTATACCTATTCTACATCTAGCTGCAAATTTTCATATTTCTACTTAAAGCCAGTCATGAATTATGATCATATTTGTAATACTACCCCATTCAATAAATTTGTAAGAAAATGAAGGCTTCATGATAGATCAGAAATATTTTTTTAAAAACTGAGGCAGAATTAAATATACAGAATAAAAAAACTAACTTCTTCACTTCAATGATAAAGGACAAATGTTAAGCTGGGCTAGTGGTTTGGGAATGGGGTGGAGTACTGGGGGGTTGGGGTAGGGGGGGAAGGTAGATCTAATAGTTATACTAACACTAGTGTCAATGAAGTTACACTGATGGAGTTTAGATCTGGGTACATTGCCTAACTGGAGGGGGGGTGGGGGCTAAGAGAGGTNATAGGGAGAAGTAAGGGTAAACTAAGGACTTAAAAGTATGGTGGGAGTAGGGGGATGTCAGGTGTTGGGAAGTTAATAATATATAGTATATAGTAAATTAGACGTAAACAAACAATTTCAACTGAAAACACAGTGCTAACTGGTCAAATTACCTCTAGTCTAGTCCAGTCATTCAGAGCGTTTTTCGACAGGTGCTGGAACGGAGACTAGAACGGCTTTCCCCTGCAATTTACCACTTTCTGCCACAAAAAATGGAAACTTCTACCCCCTGTTCAAACTGAAGCACTGCATTCCAATTGCACAGTTGACTAGAACCGGAAAAGAAGATGGGGGAAGAGATTTAGAACAGTTTTAGCAGTTTACTATGTGTGCGGGTATTTTTTCTGAAGGTATGAAAATGCCAGTGTTGTTTTTTTTCACTGTTGGCTCTATTCGGTTTTACACCTCTCATTAACTTATCCAGTGGTCCCAGGCCAAAATACTTTCCAAACATGTAGTTTAGCTCTTCCTCCAAATTTTGACTCAAAGAAACATGTCCCTAAACCAGTTAGCTTTTGAGAGCTTAGGCAGTGAAGCAGGCTTCCTAATATTTTAGGCCTTTTCACTCAGTAAACACGGTAACCTTACCCACCTAGCAACAACCATAAATTTTATACTTGAGTGGCTAAACCTCACCTATTCTGAGTCGACACATGTATTTGCACCTATCGAAGCTTTTGAAATTAAAATCCAACCCTTTCCCACTCCCAAAGCCAGTTTTCTGATTTTATAAGGACTATTTAAAATTGCATATTTTTATGCCAGGTGCTATTGGCATGTTCATACCTAGAATACCCTTATAGAAAGTTTTTGAGAAAGAATGAAAGCAGTAACTGTTGGTACAGCCAAGTCTAGGATTTGCATCTTTCTGTCGGAAAGCACCAGTATTCGCACTGGTGGTTCACAGGGCCAAAGTCATGTTCATTCTATTGATTCTGCTCCTTTTCGTAACGATGATTAGACTATGTTCACTCTGGCCATCGACTGTGCTACGTACATATTCTCAACCCGGCATCTGATACAAATGCTCGGTTTCAACTTCGGGGACGGGAAGTAAACATTTCATTTCAGGGGTGAACAGCAAAAACCAGTGACGTATGGTCCATTTAAAATTACCAAACTGGGATAGTATTCACGAAACATAGGAAGTTTTCGTAATTATCAAAATAATACTTACAGACCGTTTAACGTCAAGAAATTATCAAAAGAAACACCTTCAGACCAAAAGGAAGGTGCATGCAAAATTTTGGGCTGGTTGGTGCACAAATAGTCGAGATATGGCTCTTATAAAATTTCACGGGTTTTTTTTTATAATACTAGTCAAAGCACCCGCAAATTTGCGGCGTTCTTGTGCGAAGGAAACGTCTAAACTTCATCTACATCATTAACACCGCTCCTCTTTTTGTAAATATTGTGCTCACACACGTCATTGTGTGTAAACATATCAGTTAAGATGAAAAAAAAAGCTACGCCAGCCTTTCTAAAAACCCTCCTTATAAGTATACTGCGTCCGCCATTTGTTGCCTTCATAATGAGCAAGCAACAATAACAATAACAACGAAAACAATTAAACTCTATAATTATTGTGCTTACCTTCAGATTCAATTTCCTCCGCTACTTCCAACCACAGCTATAGTTGTTGCTATAGTTCCTATCAGCTTTATCATACAATGTAGGTCGAGATTCCACTGCGTTAATTAGAGCTTCTTCTTTTGATGGTGGAAACAAAGCCATTGTTTGAGATAAATGTGCACAATAAAAATTTATTAACTTTTCGGAAAAATTTAAAAACAGAACAGAACTTTGCAATGTTCACGAAAGAGTTGGAATGAAGACACACCTTACTGCAACAGTGACAGTAACCTACACATGGGGAAAAAGGCTTTAGTGTGTGTGTAAAAAAAAAATGCGATTTTATGTCCTGCCTACAGCTATTAGTCATTTCCGGTCGTCGGGTCTTCCGTCTTGAAGGATAGAATGCAACATGCGACACCTCAATCCGGCTGTCCTCGGACAGGTGTCTGCAAGCTGGAGTTAGTATACCTTACTGTCCGTCATCTCCTCTATTTTATTTGTAATTAAGGCATGCTCCTTCATTTGTTGTCTTCAAACCGGACTTAGTATATCTTCGCTCATAGAGTACAGGCTGACTAAGCACGGACTCCAGGCCGGGTAACGTGTTCTGACACATATAATTAATACATACTGAAATAGAGGTATCTTCGCTTCCAAAACTTTATCAAGCCACGGTAGTGCCCCCAACCTGACTTTATATCAACACCAATAATAAGCCCATTTCGTGTGCTCTCTACTACTTTCACAACACAGTTAACACTTTATTACTGACTTCCATACATATTGTTACAAGATATCACATTACACTCTGTTCTTATTATCTGTTCAGTGTTACTGCTCTTAGTTCATATCAGTATTTCATTCTATGCATTCGGTGAACTGCTCACTAACTTTCTATATGCTCATGAGACATTCACAACATCTACAGTACCTCTTTATGAATTCAGTAATACACTTACGAGAAGCCTGATAAACTTCACAACAGTCACCACGGTGCTACACTTGCACTTATCCATACAGCCTGTGAAGTGGCAACGTCAACTTCTGAGGAGCTGGCGACTCTACCCTTGCCTTGCTCTTATGTACAGTCTCCCTAACACTCGCGCACCCTCCAGTTGTCCCGTGCATTCCACGGACCCAGTGAGTCTATGTCCAGACAGACTGGCCCACCAAAAAAAAATATTACTTGCGCACTCTTACTTGACCTCGCGTGGCCTCGTGACGGTGCCCAGTTTATTGAAAGCCTGTTTTTGTTTTTTATGAATAACGCAATCAAACCATTTTACCACTGAAAACATAATAATATATTAAAGGCAGCATCGCAAAGCACAGCATGAAAAATAATTATTTTAATGATTGTTTCCGTTCGATATTAGTCAGCGTCTGGATAAAAGAGATGTGGGAAAGAAGCAATAGAGAAATGCACTTGAGAAAATAAGGCCTTGTAATTTAAATACATGTATCAGTGTTTTTTGCATAACTTTCGAGAGTATCAGACCTCAGTGCATCATTTTTTACCCTGAGACTAGAGCATCATTTATGTAAGAGAGTAGCCTTGACACTCGTATGTTATGAAATCATGATGAGTTCTTTCAGTTTCAGACTAATCGCGAACAGATTTTAGGATGGATACTTCTTTGGCAGTTGCATCCTCTGCTCTCATGATTTGGTTTTAATGAATTCAGTAACACCACAACAGATCTTATCACACAAGATTACCGCCCTTGTTCTGGTCTGAATTTGTCCCAGGACAGTAGACTTCACTTAACACAAAGCCGTTTAACGCGAAATTTCTATTTACACGAACCAAAAAAAGTCCCCGTTTTTTTCGCTCTTAATCTATGCATTCCAAATTCCGTTTACACGAACTAAAATTCTAAAGGATCTCGATAACGCGAACAACTTTTGGGCCGCACCGTTGTTTTTGCTTGAACTCTTCTTTCTCGTTTGCATTGCCAGCGCGACGTTTTCCACCCACGACGCTCCCATCACTCCGCTCGCTATGTAATGGCTTTGCCTCCCCCGACTACTTAGCCGGATAGTAGAGAGAACTTTGGTAAAGTAACCACCCGGACTGGTTTACCTATTTGCGTGTGGTATCATCTGTGCAGCGTGCGCCTAGCTTACGTCCTGACGTCACCGGAACAAGTATTTATGTACAAAAATGGGCCATCTCCATTATTTCCAATGTACTCTTCTTTACACAAATTCTTGATAACACGAACACATTTCTGTGGTCCCCTGGAATTTGTGTTATCAGGTATTTACTGTACTCCCAGAGAACAACTCCATGAATTGAATTAAGAGGATCACCCCTATCTGCATTTAAATTTGGGACCGGAATAGTTACAACATTACCATTTACATTTGTGTCTTTCATGCGCAATTTAAAAAACATTCCCTATCGTTTTTTGTTTTGTTGGCTCTTTTTTGCCTTTGCAGCTCCTGTTTTTCTTATGTTATAAATTCATTAATTTGATTCATCATTTACATGCCAGCAATGGCTTCTTCAACTTCATTTCCTTTATCAACCTGTTGGGAAGATCAGTATTCACTCCTAGAGTGTTTTCCGAAACTTGATTTTAAGATTTTTTAACTCTGACCACACTAGAGACTTGGCTTTCAGTTTCCATGGTGGCATTACTAATCTCCTCCTCTCACATTTTGACTTTGGTCATCAGATGTGTCCAACACCTTTATACGATTATTTTGTCTTAAAACCTCTTTGGGCAGCAATGATGTAAAAGCTGCGAGGAAGGTGGGTACCAATCATAGCCTTGTGTGGAGAAAATGGCGATTGCTTGTGAAATAGATGTATTCATTTGCTTTTAGACAAATCGCAATCCAACACTCCAACGGGCACACATTTGATCCCACAATGAGTAATTCCTTGACAACAGCACAGATACATCTTTTAAACGTTGAGTTGTGTTGCTATCTTATCTTATATTATAAAAAAAACTCGTGAAATTTTGTAACAGCCATATCTCGACTATTTGTGCACCAACCAACCCAAAAGTTTTGCATGCACCTTCCTTTTGGTCTGAAGGTGTTTCTTTTGATAATGTTTCCGCCTTAAACGGTCCGTAAGTATTATTTTGA
Organism: Ellobium chinense; assembly: GCA_033807755.1. Taxonomy (NCBI): domain Eukaryota; kingdom Metazoa; phylum Mollusca; class Gastropoda; order Ellobiida; family Ellobiidae; genus Ellobium; species Ellobium chinense. The sequence continues at coordinate 273,136 of JAWQUT010000160.1, forward strand.
TAATTACGTAAATTTCCTATGTTTCGTGAATACTATCCCAGTTTGGTAATTTTAAATGGACCATACGTCACTGGTCTTTGCTGTTCACCCCTGAAATGAAATGTTTACTTCCCGTCCCCGAAGTTGAAAGCGAGCATTTGTATCACTATCAGATGCCGGGTTGAGAATATGTACGTAGCACAGTCGATGGCCAGAGTGAACATAGTCTAATCATCGTTACGAAAAGGAGCAGAATCAATAGAATGAACATGACTTTGGCCCTGTGAACCACCAGTGCGAATACTGGTGCTTTCCGACAGAAAGATGCAAATCCTAGACTTGGCTGTACCAACAGCCAAAAAACGCTTCCTCCCATGCACATCGTGGGGGTTAATTTCTCCACTGATTTCATCATAATGTGTAAGTCACAAACGGACCATAACTGGTCCTTTTTTTTTTTTTTACATTGGTGGGCAGCTCTGTTCCTGATTGTCTCAGAAATATGTAGAAAATGGATTTTTCCATATCCAAATGACCTGTTCCATTTTTTTAAATTGACGTCTATGCTCATGACGTCACTACTATTGTGGTTTCTGCAGTCAAACTGGTGTTTTGGAGGACAAATTCCTCAAGTATGATGGCGGGTTTTTAGAAAGGCTGGCGTTGAGCAAAATCATTAATTTTTAGCGGCTTTTTTTTTTCAGCTTAACCGATATGTTTATACACGGCGTGTATAAACACAATAATTACAAAAAGAGAAGCGGTGTTAATGTTGCAGATGTAGTTTGGTCGTTTACTTCGCACGATAACCCCGCAAATTTGCGGGTGCTTTGACTAGTATAAGAATAAAGGAGATCGTGCTGATCCTGACAATCATAGGCCAGTCACCATTCTCAGTTGTCAGGTAAATTATTTATGTCAGTTTTAAACACTCGTTTAGGAACTTATCTAAGTTACAACAATTATATTGGGGAGGCATAAATGGGTTTCAGAGAGGAGTCTTCTACCATCGACTGCATTTTACATGGACTATAGAATCTGACGAAAACTAGGAAGAAAACATTATTTGCTGCATTCATAGACCTCTGAAAAGCTTACCCGAGTGTGAGTAGACAGCTGTTGTTTCAGAAATTATCAGCATCAGCTGTTGGTAATAATATGTATCGAATAATCCACTCAATGTATGATAATGTCAAGTCATGTGTCTCAATAAATGGAGAAGTGTCAGAGCTGTTCAATTGCCAAGTTGGCCTAAGATAAGGCGAGAATCTCAGCCCGATTCTCTTCTCCATATATATGAACTAGCTGAAGTATCCCGGCGCTGCCGGGAAGGGGGNGGGGGGGGGGGGGGGAGGGATGTGAAGCATCAGTGAACTATCACGTTTCTCCCCCTCCCCTCCGCCCCTTCCATCCACCTCTTCACCCGAAGCATTACAGCAGCTGTGATTCCCGCCTATGAATATTCCCGCGTACGCAAATTTGGATAATGTCATCCGCTAGAGAAATATTATTTTGTTTCGTCGATCTGGTGTCGGCGTGTGCGTTCAAATTTCCAGTGGCAATCGAAACGCAATGTCTTTCCGGTACGAAATTTTAAAGTTTTATTTGGAGTCGACGAAATGGCAGAATGAATGCCGGAAACAAAGACAAAGAGAAAATTACGGCACAAACTTTGTAAATTGATTAATCAAGTCTTGCAATTTCCGTGAGCAGACAGTGATGCTAACCATTCTGTATCGGATATTGTACATGTTGACGTTTTCAGCCGAATTTTACAAACAGCAGTTTTGAAGGTTATGCGTTAGGAAGGGAGCGTGCCACGCCCCCGATCCAGTCTTATAATATAGATGATTTATACAGCTTTCTATGTGAGGCTGGTAACCAAGGAGTACAGGTTTATTTTGATGTAGATGGTATTGAGTTTTATTTCTCCTTATTATTGATGATGTATGCGGATGATACTGTTCTTCTAGCGGACAGTAAGGTTAAACTACAGAAGCGCTTATCAGATTATGAAAACTCTTGCCTGAAATGGAAACTTATTATTAATGTGCCTAAAACAGAAGTAATGCTGTTTGGGAAATCTTATAGAAAGCCTAAAAAAATCGGTTAATCAGGTCGATCTGGAAGTGGTAAATAAATTCAAGTATTTGGGAGTTACATTCACCAAAAATGGTAGATTTCTAACTAGTGTACAATGAAAGAAAATGTTAGCAACGCAAGAAGAGCAGCCTACACACTACACCATTGCATTGATGCAATTTAGGATTAATTCCCTTGGAGTGCCATTTTGATTTGTTTGTAAAATGTATTGAACCTATCTTATTATATGGTTGTGAAGTTTGGGGCTTCGAATGTCCAGATTTCAGCTGAAGCACTATAAAATGTTACTAAAACTAAGGCAAAGCACGCCAAAGTATATGATTTATGGAGAATTAGGTAAACTGCCACTGTCCTGTGATATCCAAAAGAGAATGATAAATTACAGGTCAAGGCTGAGAAGTGGTAAGCAAGAAAAAATTATCCACAGTATATATATGTTAATGAGTAATGATTTGATTCTGGGCAAGGGGGGGNGGGGGGGGGGGGGGGTTTATCCATGGTTACATTATATCAAAAGTTTGTTACAAAATTCGGGTTTTAACAATGTAAGGCATCATCAAAGCAATTTGAAAATTACCAATATTATTCAAATTAAAAGAAGAATAGAGGATATATGTTCATTCAATCCTGTCGCACAGACTGTAGGGTAAGTAATAAGGGAAAAAACTACTTAATACTAAAGGATGAATGGAAAATGGAAGAATATCTTAAAATCTTGGGATCATTCAACACTTACATCTTCATTAAATTTAGGAGCTCCAATCATAAATTATCAGTTGAGACAGGATTACCAGAGCAGAACCTGCTATTTTTGTAACAGAGATTTAGGAGATGCATTCCATTATTTATTGTGCTGTCCATTCTCTAATGGAAGAAATAAATTGTTGTCAGTAAAATATCATAAAAATCCAAACATGCCCGAATTTCTACAGGTTATGAAAACAAAAGACGAACAATTGTTGGAAGCAGTCAGTAAATTAGCATTTATTATCATGGAAAACGTTAATCAACTTCAGATATAGCCACTAGTACAGTAGTGCCCTCTGTATTATTTTGTGTGTTATTTTCACATCCGCCAGAGTCGGAAATGATACTTGATAGTATTATGTTGATTGTAAACTGTATTTTCTAAATATTATGGATAGTCACACAATAAAGATTCTTATATTCTTGTATTTCTTGGTTGCCCGTTCACAAGAACGAAGGACGGTTTTAGGGTTGAAAGTTCCCTAATTACAGAAACTGTAAAAACTATCTTCCTTTAATAGTTTTTAGAACCCGAAATGCGCAGACACTGAGGAATAATTAGAAGAACTTCCTTTGATACCTTTATAGCTCGATAAGTTTCTAAGAGCTGCAGAGAGAGATATTTGCTCAAGTGTTCTTGGTAATGCAAAATACACCTGACACTTTCATCTTTCAGAGTCTGCATGTCAGCCAGGCCAAACTGAGCCCACTGGCTTAGGTCACTGACAGTAATGGGTTTAATCAATATATCTCTGAAATAGGTAAAACAGGCATTACATAAACAATTAGTGAAGAACGTGTCACATGGTTGTGGCGCTGGACTCAAGATGAAAATGGTCATGGGTTCAATTCACTGCCACAGTCATAATGTGCGTGCGTGGGAGAACATTCCCTTCGATTTTCTCAGTTGTCTGTGAAAAGGACTTGGCTGCAGGCACTGAAAGATACCTGAATGCTAGCGATCAGTACCTGTAAGATGGCACCCGTACTGTTAACTCCACAGGGAGTCGAGACAGTTATTAAGTGACCTGTTCTGCTGGGTTAATGTGAAATCGCATGATCGGACATGAGCCTGATAGGAAATTTGGAAAACCTCATTATTACTTATAATTTTTTATTATTTTTATCACTATTATTACTATTATTATTTTTAGTATCCATTGCTGTAGGGATGATGTGATTGTGGAAGCTGGGAGAGATTATGAGCTAAGATGAGAAAGACCGATAGACTAACAGAATGCAGAATGTTCTAGTAACTAGCAATGACTAGAGCTTTCAGTAACTATTGAAAATTCGGCAACACAATACGGGGATGGAACAGAGTGTTAGGAGAAAGTGGATACAAAATGTGAATAGGAGAAGTAAGGTTACATAATATATGGAAAAGATTGAATGAAAATGTGCCGGTGGTTTGTAGATTGAAAGTAAACTTTTAGGGGGAGAGGGGACGAAAACATTTCCATGGAAATTTGATGATCAGAGCAGAGGACCTGGCTAACAGTAAAGGGTTTGCTGGCAGATTAGCAGGAACCGATTATTAAAATCAGTTCTTAAAAATGATCACCAGTGAAAGCCATGGCTTTACAATTAAATAGACCTGATGTCACAAGGAAGTCATATCGTAGATGTTGAGCCATGTCGCCAGCTCCACTAAACAGTACTACATGGTTACATCAAATTAGAACAAAATTATGTCCTCAGGAGTGTAATTCAGCGTGTTGTGTATTGCATTCTGGTAAGAAAAACTAAAATTATGTTTAGAGAATGCGAATACAGAAACTGCATTTTTAGGGCTGTAGTGAGAATTCAGTGATTAACGGTAAGATCTAATATAACAAGTACATGTAACATAATTATGATATAATTATTTAGAACCTTTGTCAAGATTGGCATTAACACTGCCGTCGAAATAGAGCTAACTACAATAAATGGAGGAAGGGAAAGGTATCGATTCGTACGATTACAAGAATTGAAAGTATTGAATTAATTTTTGACCGAAAATAAATGTGCCGAAAGGAAACATTTCACCGTGTGGCCGAAAATCAACGCAATCCACAGTATACCAGACAGTAGAGAGAACTTCGGGTTTGTAGTCGACATATTATCACGTGATTCAAGTCCCCGTAGATATAGTCTAGATGTGAAAAACAGCTCTGCATTTTTTCTTACCTTGCAATTCGACAAAACTTGAAACCATACCCCTTCCTTGTATATTATGGACAATCTTTAGCAAAAGGTACGCTATTGCTTGGTGTGCGCCAGTCACAGTGAGGAAGGTTGCACACCTACCAGAAGTTTGTGACGAATGCGTCTCATTTTGTACAAAACTGGATGAAAACACTCGGCAACATGGCGGCAGCCATCTAGTTTCAAATTTGTTAGTGGAACAACTTATCAGCAGCCTTATGTGAGAGGAGAATGTGGCAAGAATCAACTGTAGTATGTATGCTAAAGAATGAGGCAAAGATATAGGCCTAAATATAGCAAACGCCGCTCGCATGTCAGTGCATTGTTCCCTTTCTCCTCTGCATTAGTCGCATTCATCTTGGCTTTCTTTGCTAAGGAAAAAGTATGTCTTCCCATTTTGTGAAATGCAGGAACCAAACAAACATAGCCCTGGATATGGCACGGTTTAATAAAGCTTTGATTTACAAACAAAAATAGTCTGAATTTACAGGGTAAAAAGTTTTGTACAGGGTAGTAGGGTATGTACATTCAAAATATGTAAGAAACCCAAATGCTATTTTTAGCAACAGCACAGTTTATTACAAGGTAGTGTTTACGTTCTGTACTGATGTGAACCTAAAATATTGATAATAGGTTCTCTCCAGATCTAAAATAGACCCCATCTTTTCGCTCTTCCTCGAACTGCGTAGTAATGGTTTGCTTTCTCACTCTACGTGGTCGTATTTTCGCTGTTGTCATTTACGTAATGAACACATACGTCTCCTTATCAATAAATACGATATTTAGAAGTACTTAGTAAAATCACCCACCCTGCCCGCTCAACATTCGGACATGTTCTAAAGGTATATGTTTGGTCTGTTTTTATAAATGCTGAAGAAAATCATAAACTGAAAACAGTTGAAATTTAGCTTATGAGAATAACGACGAGAATATCCTGTACCGAGGAATAAAGATTGCGCAGAAGACCAAGTTACCCTTGCTTCGACCCATTTTTCAAAAAATCTTTATCTTACCGTGTATAAACAGATGGTAAGGCATATTCTTTTTTTTTCATAATCATAAAGGGGAAGAATATCAGCTCGATCAGAGCACATTAACGGTGGGATCTCTTAACCATCGTCAGAATTAAATTAACTGCGTGATGAACACTACCAAGGGTGCTTTCAGCACTGATATAGTAATTTAATTCTTGCGATATGAAGAGGTCCCTTTGTTAATACGCAAGTTCTCAATTATCTAGAAAGTGTGCCACAAGAGATTTTACATCAACAGCCCGCAACTGCAAATCAGAAACAAAGTGCAGTCATAAAACAGCATAAACAGACTATCGGGTTCGTATTTGATATCACGTGGACGTTCAAGACTTCTTACCACAGTAATTCATAAAAATGCTCCTACAAATAGTCAAACTTCCGACAAGTACTAATTTATCTTGTACGTTTACTTCAGAGAGTGATGATCAGGTAGGTAAATGTCGCATTACTGAACAAAGAAGCATTTCGGGAACAGATATTAGATCTGCTACTTTGTAGTATGAAATAGCGTAGGTTAACAAAAACTGAAAGCACGTTTTAATGAACCGGTAGTGTTAATGCTTTGAAACAAAAGCTATTTACTAAACCTATACAACACGCATTACTGAGTTGTTGTGCCATGTTCAAATACGCGCATTATTTGGTTGCTATTTAAACGGTCGTTTTTTTCTCTCAAAGCAAACAGTTGATCTGATGTACCAACTTCTTGAAAAAGAGATGGATAGCAAATTCAGAAGTGCCAGAGGACGGCACAAGAAATTGTCACAATCATCAGAGAAAAAGGACAAGAAAAAGAAAGAAATGCCGCAGACATCAGGAGAAATAGAGGATTTTGATAGTGATGACACTGCCGATATCCGAAGTGGTGTGCATGGGGATGGGTGAGTGAAAATAAAGTGGTGCTTATTCTAACTTTTATGCAATATATTTGAGATTCCCATGCTCAAGGATGCTGTTAGAGGTAGAAACATCATCTAAAAAATTTCATAACACGGCATGCAATATTTTCCTGATTGTCGTTGCAAACCTTGCCACCATCTTTATAACTTTCACTTCCTTCAAATCTTTCAATTAAAAAAAATAAAATACAAAACAGCAATAAAAAGAGACGCTTCCAATATGCTTGTGAAGTATAATGACCAATTGCTACATATATTTCTTTTCTTGAGACTTACAAGAAAACACATTTGGAACGACAGCCTCTCTATGTACACGTATGCGGCGTGTGCAAGCAAGAATATTGTATGGCGTTTGTGACACACTGAATTGCAGTTGACATGATAAAAGTGATAAAAGTCGCCGCTGGTTTTATTATTATTTAAGGGGCGGTTAAAAAGTTACAGAAATTAGAAATTTTCACTGAGGTAGATTATATCGAAGTACAATTTCTTTGCCTGTTTTCTTTTCTGACATTTATCTATATTCACTTCAGCAGGTATCATATGACTCAAAATGATGAAAAGAAAGGACATAAACTTACTATCAAGCCAAAGCTCACGAACAACTCTCGCCGCGTGGTACCCAAGAGAGAGGCAGAGAGAATCACAATGATGGTCAATAAAGTATATGTAAGTACTTCATGATTCCTTGCTTAATAGAGGAATCTGAGGGAGTTGGGAACTTTGCTTTCATGTACAGTACTTTCTGTAGAGTTTGTTTTTTTTTAAATTCTTATCCATTCAAACAAAGGAATTGAAACTGCATGTAAGCTAATTGATGATGAGAGCTGTTGGACTAAATTGCATGCTATTATGAGGTGGTTTCATGATGTTCTTAAGAGGCAGAAGATTTTTTTTTTGTAATAGATTATAATGACAAGCGCATTTAGAGGTTAAGGGGTTGTGGTAAATGAACCGAATCTTTGAGCATTTATAGTCTAGTGTTCAAGATCCGTGAGCAGGAATGTTTGGGCATGGACACTGTGTGTCACATTTAAGAAAGAACTTGCTGATGCCAGTTATGTGATTGATTGTACTCGGTATCAAATGGAGGGCTGCTTACCATCCCAAGTGCACACTCACTGAAGGGAAAACCTGACCCTGCCACTTCCTCTCCATCCCTTCCCCAACCCATGATGGACAGGTTGGGGTTGAGCTGTTGCGGCGCAAATTGTCCCCAGTCGTCAGCAAATAATTCAATCTCGAGCGATGGTCGTGATACTCACGATGGCTGTCATAATTATAATTATAAAGAACCTGAAGAGAATATGCGTGTGATTGTATGTGTTTGTCAGTTTGTCTGTCTGCTTGTCTGTTTCTCAGTGAGTCTGTCAGTCTGTCACTCTATTCTGCCACATCGTCTGTCATTATATCGCATTCTTAATGTCTGTCTGTCACTCTGTCAGTCAGTGTATCCATTAGTCTGTCACACTGACAGACAAAGATATGGACTGCTGACAGAGAGACAGACTGACAGAGGGACAAAATGGCAGGCAGGCAGGCAAGCAGGCAGGCAGGCAGGGAGGCAGGCAGACAGGCTGGCAGGCAGACAGGCAGACAGGCTCAAAGTGACCGAGTGACAAACAGAGTGATAAACAGAATAACAGAGAGAGTGACTGATGTCAGCCGAATGACAATGTAACATATTGACAGAGTGATTGACAGATTAACTGACAGGTGACAGAGTGACAGAAGGACAGTGCGACAGACTGGCAAAATACAGAATGACAAACAGACTCTGTCTGTCTGTCTGTCTGTCTGTCTGTCTGTCTGTCTGTCTGTCTGTCTGTCTGTCTCTCTCTCTCTCTCTCTCTCTCTCTCTCTCTCTCTCTCTCTCTCTCTCTGGCACACATATAAATGTGGGCGCAAGCATATTTTCTATCCTGCTACGCTTAAACGCAAGCTAGTTTAGATCGAATGGAACAGAATCCAAGGATGCCAAAGATGTTCAAATAATTCGATGCTCGACAGCCTCTACGTTATACTATATCAACTCGAATCATAGTAAACTTTTCTTTTCTATAATCTCTACCCGAATTCACTCTAAACTCAAATCCGAACACAGATTATTCGAATTGTCCCATCCTTACTTTTCGAAATTAATCCTCACTAGTGCCTGTGCTCTTTCGTGATGTAAGAATGTGTAATGCATGAGCTGATCTGACCTGGCTCATTGACCATTGACAACTGGCACGCGGCGTGTGCGAACTGCGAGGCAAGCTCTTATGAACCAATCAAAAGCGATCCCGTACTCTGAAATTTTAACTAAAATGGTGAACTCACTCTTCTTTGCGTAGAAACCAATAATATGTCAAGTTAGGGAGCATTCATTGTTAAAAATAGTCTTACCCGACACGCCCTTCTCGATCGCTGGTATGCAGGCGAACTTGCGATTTTGCACTAAACGGATGTCGCCGGTATACCGGCGATGGATCGGTGAAAGGGTTAAAGAGAAGACGAGGACACAAACTTTGTAAACTAATATTGTCGAGTCTGCTTAAATCGATTTTACAGGGTCCGGCACAGGGATTTCGAATTACCAGAAATGGATTACAGTTTTTAACTAAGAAAGTACTCGTACAGCCACAGCATTTTGATTCAAGTATCGTCATCGCAGAAGGATATTTGAACAAAATCGCCCCCTTCCAGCCTTGCTGTTCCATTCTTTAAATCTTACGAGCACTGAAAAGGCCCTCTAGGCAGGGATCGAGTGTATTTTAAAGAGCGGTAGCTCTGAGAAGAACTGTTAGGAAAAAAAAAAGTCACCTTGTCATCTGTCTCTGTCTGGAGTCCCTCCCACTCCATCTTTCCTGTGCCGCTGAGCGTAAACAATAGTTATTTCCGTGAGTTCATAAAAAAAAAAAACAGGCAAACCTTTCGAGTAAAGAATCGCATGGATGATTTACTGGCCTTTTTCTTCCTGAAATTTGATTTCCCTAAGGGTGAGTTGATAGTTTGGTGCAAGCTTTGGGCATCTTTCGCCTTTCGACATCTCAATTAATGTTTCAAAGCTCGATACGGTCTTCAGTAGAAATCTCCTATTTCCGTTTATTCTGCTGCAGTTTACTCTTAGTCACAAGAAGTCTTCTGTGTTTTTATTCCGCTATATGGCGAGATTAATTTTGCTTGTGCGATCTTTTGCGGCCTGCAAATATTAAATGATAAATGACCTTCCAAGTTTTCTTTTGTCTCAAACACACGCCGTCACAAGTCTAGAAAATTATTTTGTTTTTAAAAAGTAGCACATGAAAATAGCCGATAGAACTAGTGCGAATACATCATGTAGTGCTGAGTTACAGAGTGCGTGATTATCGGTCAAGAGTTGGCCCTATGTCCCCGTGTGACACCCCCCCCCCCCCCCCCCCCCCCCNCCCCTACAAGTCCTGGAGGAATGTTGTACAATACATACTCTTACCAACCTACCTGCCTACCACAATGGCGGCTACTCCTGCCCTTTTAGACGCTAAATTCTTTGTTTCACGACCGTTTACTCTGATCTTGCACGATGCGAGAGAACGGCGAAGGCGAATTTGCACCTGTGATGTCCTTGGTTCGTTCGAATTAAAGAAAATACACCATACTAGCGTCGAATAATGGGGATATTTTTACAATGCTCCAAGAAGAGGATACAGACTATCTATAACTTCATTTCCTGTCGAATTAAGAGAAAATCGATTAATTCGAGATCGAATGGGGGAACTCACTATAAATTAAATCTTGCACTTTCGATGAGCAGAGTTTGGGCCAACCCTTACTATTGAATTTCATGCTGGTTGGCGGTTGCAACCGAATTTTAAGGTACAGCGCTTTCGGAGTTTTGCGCGTTCGAAAATAGCATGCCATGCCCCCGGTCCATTCTTATAATAAAAATCACGGCAGTCATCATCATTGTCACCATCGTCACCATCGTCACCATCATCGTTATGGATATCACTGTCATCAGCTCTAAGTTAAATTGTTTGCTGACGACTGGCAACAATTTGTGCCATGAACGTGGGCACAATTAATTGTTGTAGGCACATCAGTCCTAATTTTCAGGGGACATTCGCACTAACAAATGGAGGGTTGGCACATCTGCAGTCTTTGTCTTCAAATAGCGCTGCTGTAATTTAATCTACAATGGTCAAGGAAGCAAGAAATGCATTAGGTGCAGGCAGTAGTTGTGTCATGTTCACTTGGCTCCTGCCAGGGAGAAAAAAGTACTTGAAATATAAATCGCATTAGACAGTAGCACAATTCCATTCCCTTTGGCCTTCATTGATTTTCGAATGTGTAACCTATAATATACTTATAAACTCGCTTATAGATAAATATTAAGTCTCTAATAGGACAAAACTGCAACATCTGTGCAACCAAATCTCTTCTATACTTGCTGCAATCGCCACAGGCCACCCTAATAAGACTGTGCTAATCGCTTTTTCGCGAGTCAAATCTCAGTGCCCATTCCTTGATCGACTGTGATCGATTGTCACAAGGTCGAGCTACAAGCGAGCCGGCAGACCGAAAAGAGACTCTTTCGAATTTCACCACTTCCTTAAAGCACTCAACAAATTCACCTTGTCCCAAACAAATAAGTGACGTTTGATTAGTACTTACTACATATTCAATCATAAATGCGAGATGTTGATGTGGTGTCGTGAGGGATGGAATTGCCTTGTTCTTAAGGGGGGGTGCGCCTTCTGAAAAGGGGGTCTAGGGATTAAAATATCGAAATTGGGCTATTGGTATTTTTAGACACTTTCACCTCTTCTGCTATGAGAAAAATAACCTTTGAGGCCAGAAACATCCGTTTTATGTCCTGAAAGGGCACCTCTGGATGGTCATCTTAGCCTTGTATAAACGCGCTATCAAAACTTCAAATGCGTTTTTCTCAAAATGTTGTTTT
>JAWQUT010000160.1:285442-327786 GCA_033807755.1 Ellobium chinense
TCTCTCTCTCACTCTCTCTCTCTCTATATATATATATATATATATATATATATATATATATATATTCAAGAGCATGAATTCACCCGAACATTAGCAAACTGTCACATAAATGCGTAAGCCTACTTTACTCTGAGTACCCAAGATAATTCAGGATAATCTACAAACTAACTATACTTGATTTTCTTGGCTTGATGTCCTCGTCCTGGAAACACCAGTAGTGATAGGCTCCGCTTGCAAAGTCCCTCTTTGGTTATCATTCGTGCCACGGTCCTCACATGGGACTTCAATTTATAGTCAAAGTCACCGTGACTTAAAATGTATTAAATATTGTAATGGATAAAAGATAAATCGAAGATATAAGTTCGGTTCACTTTATTGTCAATCTTGTTCTTATCCACTTCTGGTACGGCTTAGAAAATGTCCCGAAAATGCACACAAGCGTTCCAAAACGTTTCTAAATAGTTTCACACGTTGTTCCTGAACCTTTGCAACGCACCTAAAAGCCCAGCACTTGTCTTTAGAAAAAGAATAAATTTACTGTTGGTCTCTTACACTAACCAGACGGTAGTGTCGATATCGCATCGCACATTCGACTTAATGTCAAACAGTTGTTCAACCACATTTTAATCACACTTGCCACATTTACAAAATGGCCACGCGTTGATAATGACTTTTATAATAATCACATTGATACTGATACGCGTTGGTAGATCACAAAGGCTGCATCACTTGGCCAACTACACGTTGAACCATAACTTTAAAACAGGTTGAACTTTCACAAAGATAAAATGGAATTTTATAGCTGTAGATTTAGCAAATCACCAACATGATCGCTCTCACAGACTCCGACGTTCTGACTCGTTACTGTAACCTCTGACGCTACTGTACTTCTGGAGGGAATAATATTACGTGATATATATATATATANTTTTTTTTTTTTTTTTTAAGATAATCCAGTGTACTCTGTTGTGTGATTCGTCTCCTCCCTCCCGCCCTCCTTTTTCTCCTCGTGATCCCAATCCCTGTTTCAAGCATGAAAACGAATGGTGCTATTTTCACACACCATGTCAACATCTAGGTATAAAGATGCCTTATTTGAAGATGCAAATGTTTTTTTCAATGTTGGCTATATACGGTTTTACACCTCTCACTAACTTATCCAGGGGTCCCATGCCAAGATACTTTCCAAACATGTTGTTTAGCTCTTCCCTCAAATTTTGACACAAGAAAAAATACCTCTAAACCAATTAGATTTTGAGAACAAGCAGTGAAGCAGGCTGCCTAATATTTTAGGCCTTTTCACTCAGTAAACAGGGTAAATTTATCCACCTAGCAACAACCACAAATGTTATACTTGTGGCTAAACCTCACCTATTCTGAGTCTACCCATAGACTTACACGGCTAGACCGCTCGCTTAGCCAGCGACGGCTCTTTATACTGTACTAAAAAATGGCGGACCTCGCCACGCCGCGAACGGCCGACGCGAGCTCACCAGGTTTGTGGCAAGCCCGGGACTGTTTACCTTGGTTACCCCAAAGAGGTTAACGTCTTTGGGTTACCCTCACAGTTAGACCTAGCATATTTATCGGGATGCTCGACAAGACAATGGAAAGTTGTTTTTTTTAAAAGAAGGAAATAATAAGAAGGGACAAAATACTATGGCATCATAAAACGTAGACTTAGTTGACTGATTCTTTAAATACATATCTTTTTAAATTAAAAAGTAATAAATGAAACAGAAATTAAGGCTGCAAAGAAACAGGAAGATAATCTTACCCCTTCCCCCCCCCCCCCCCCCCCNTAAGTGAAACAAAGGATATATTAGTAAGTTAGCAGCTAAAGCTCTGTTGGTTAATGGTAAAAGAAAGGAAGAAGGGTATTAATTAACATTTCTCTTTAAAGTTGTTGGCAGTGAATGAAAGGTAAGATGTTAATTAAAAGTTCTTTCAAAATCTAGAGGGGTAAATAAAGAGTGCAAAGTAATGAGAAAAGATTTGGTTAAATCGAATTAAACAGAATTATAATTAATTAAAACAACAAAATAAAAGAACATCTAGTTAGAATTAAAAAAAAAAAAACCAACAACACCTATAGCAATTTAAGTCTTACCTTTCTGTAAAACTGAGTCATCGTCAAGGATCTGGCTCTTGGTAATATCCACTATTGATGTAAGAATAGAATAGTCTTTGTCAGGTGGTGCCTGACTGATGGAGTATTGTTCATCACGAAACGCTGGTTTATGATCTTTGCATGATATTTTAGCATCATCTTGGCATACATAGCCACAGCTGTTTTAATTATTTGTGTCCCATGGTCATCCTCAGCTGGCAAGTAGTGGTGGTCTCTGAAGTGCTCATTGAGGTCTGAAAAAACCTTGGGTCGAACAGTGGCACATATGACAGTTTGCAGGGTTGCAATGAAGTGTCTAGTTGCCACTTTGATGGGGCTCTTGGCTGTCAGGAGTTGTCTCCTCAGTTCACTGTCAGCAGCCTTAACGTTGACGAAGAAGTCATTAGATGCTATAAGTCCACACCTGTCTTTCCTATTTACAAATGCCGATTCTGCACTGTGGTCCGACCTTGGAACTGAAGAGGCAAGAATGTAGAGGGCCCCTGCACACTGTGCACATTTGCACTTTTGGACCATTTTGCGGCAAATGAAACCTGAGATGTAAAAAAGGGCATGATCATGGTAGGCTCATGGTGATGCTACCAACTCCTTGAACTTCAGGAGAGAGTTGTTGTCAGAGCTGGATGACGTGTCTTGTTGGTCAAAAATGGCAGGCTCCGTTGCCTCCTGGAGCAGTTCAATACAATTTGCACTGCGCGAGGAAACCACACCATTTTTGAGAAGCAATGATCGCAGTGCAGACTTCAGCTGGAGTGTGTTTGGGTTGTTGTTCCAGCCCCCTTTTCTGCGCAACCTGCTGAAAAGCAACTCAAGATGGTCCTGGGAAAATTTGTATATGAGGACATACTGAAATGGGCTTTCCTTCTGTTGCAGTAGCCTTGTCACCAGATCACTCAAGGATTTCATGGTTATCAAGAAACCCAGGAAAGGGGTTTTCCTCCTGCTGCATGCCAGTGGCTTTCCGGACGCATCTCGGAGTTCTCTGATGTACTGTGATAATTCCTGGAAGGAGGTTAATTTTGACTTCAAGTTCTCCATACTGATCTTGCTCTTGAAACCTTTGGCGATCGGACTGCTGCTGCTGCAGAGGTCAAAAGCTTTATCCATGTTTCTGACAAGCTCAGAGGTAGCCTCACTGCCCTTGAATTCTGGCATTTTTAGATCCTCACGCAGAAAATCAATTGCATCTGCAACCGATCTGCTCAATGTTTGTGCAGCAAGTCGAACATTCATCTTGTTTTTGTTGTAATTAATGTGCTTTGCACTTATCTTATTTGCGAGGTGAAGGTTATCGCTCTTCTGGATCTTGTGCAGTGCCTCAATGAATGACCACGATGTCTTGCCCACCGTACTTTATGACTTTTAAGTCGCCTTAACAGTTCCTCACACATTTGACCAGATGGCAGGCATCAAGAATAAAATATATTTCTTTCGTTTCGTCATCCGGGTGCGGAAAACTTGTCCTCAGATTATTGATGTTGAGAGAACAGCCCAGAGCTTGGCCAGTCGCTTGGTTTGTGAAGTTCCCATCACAGACCACACCATGCACTGTAAACTTCTTTTCAGTGAGAAGGCTTATTGCATGTTTGACTATCTGAGCCTGTGTTGCTCCACTGACCTTGCCCAGGAAATAGCCGAAAGGTCATTTCCAATGCCCTCTAAGGCCGACAACCATGAAAAATAAAGCCTCCGTCGCCAAGTCATCAGAACAGCCATTTAGGAAACTGCCGTAGTTAACACTTCCTGAGTAGCTCTGTGATGCTACAACGAAGGAGTACTCCTTCTTAATTGACAGGCTGTCAAACATAATGCAGACATCCTGCATATCTGGATTCCCCTTTAGCTCTTCGCTAAGGCTGTCCAAAACTTCTGACAAGAAGCCAGGCTCGCAGTTGATCGACGATGCCCATTGTCTAATTGTAGAGGGATCTGGCAGATGCAAAAACTTTCTCAGATAAGTGTATGCCTGCGCACTGTAAAAGTGTACCGTGACGGCAAAGGACTTAACTGCATCAGAGTATCTGTGTGCAAATGTACTTTTGCTGCTGGCTTTAAGTTCATTTTCAATAAGCATCATAGTGTCCCTGTCAAAATTCAGGTCCAGCAAATCAGCTTTTTCCTCATCAATAAGCTTTTCAGCTTTCAGCTGCTCCGACAGAGTCATGACCTTTCCGTGCCTTCTCTTTAACTTTTCCTTCAGACTCTTGTTCTCTCGTCTACACTTCTCCAATTCATCCTCCAACTGTTTTATTCTGTCATTAAGTGACTTAATGTGCTGATTCGGAGAGGAAAATGTGTAGTTGTGGTCCATTCTTGGGTGGTACTCATTCTTGCATTGTGCAGAAGAAGAGTTTACATCTGTTTCCTGCAGGAGCGATAGTTTCCTTTTGCGTGGTGGTGGTCTGGGGCTGGGCAGTGACTTCTGCATGTGTGGAGGGTGATGAGGAAAAACTGAGGGCACTGCATTTGATTTAAGGAATCTGTTCGTTGTATTTGGCTTGAAGTCTGACTCCAAAAAGTGTTCACTGCAGATCTTATCGTGTCCATGTGGTGAAGGGGTCCACAGCTTCCCACTCTCCGTCTGCCTATTAACAGCTCTTATCCATGCTTCATATCGTTTTCTTTCACTTTCTCTTGAATAAAATCTGTTGAAATTGTAATTATGATATAAACGTGCTGGTTATAAGATTAAGAAAGAAAGTGGCAGCAGTGTTAAAGGTAGACTTGCAATTTGACTTTATTGTCTCCGCTCGACAAGTGATTAGCGAGTGTGAAAAATTCGGAAAGCTTTCAGAATCAAGTGCCTAGCAGGTCAACCGTTGGACATTTTCAGCTTTCTTTTTCACCGATATGACACGAGTCTATAACTGTCTTCTGTCCAGACACTGGTAAGAAATATTGATACAAGTCTACCTTTAAAGGAGCAAAGGCCAAAGATGGGGAAAGAAAACAAAAGAGGGCATTACTCCATCAGAAAGGCAAGAAACCAAAGGACTGGCAAAAAGGAGCCAGGAGAGAAGTAAAGGGGGAAAAGAAAAGGAAAAGGTCTTCCAAGGAATAATAATAAGATGCAGTGATTTTAATGTTCTATAGCATCTCTTTATATACACTTACAACACTTTACAGTGTTACGCCATATATATCAGTCCAGTCCACTGTGCTGTTGTCTTCCACATCCACTATTTTCCTTCCTACACTGAATATTTTTCATGTCTACAACTACAACTAGACCTAGACTAGATCTAGATCTTGTAAAATTTATATAAAATCCAAATGAATATGGCACAGGCATAATGTAAACATATGGTCAATTATGGTTGTAATTTCACCCACCCAGTCACTGAATGACACTACTGGCAGCATCAGTATAGTCTAGTCACTCAAAAAAGACAATAGACCTAGCCTAGATCTAAACGTATACGTCTGGCTTAGTGTTAGTAGTAAAAATGTGTCTAGAATCTCTTGATCTAGACTAGTCTAGATATTAGTTGCCAAGTTGATCAAGATGATCTTGAAAACAAAATGGTGAGTGCAAGCACGCCATTCTTCTTTCATTGTGTGGTCATTACTCTGTGTCTATTAAAAGGCTAGACTAGTTCTAGATCTACTCACCTGTGAAAAGATAAGTTGGTACCCATTGTGGCTCGATTGTGGCACTTGTAAACACAACAAGCATGAACCATGATGAAAATAAATTCGTATTCGCACAAAAAAAACCACTCCAGAATCTCATGTGCCGTCCACCGAACTTCGTAAACAAAAGCATGAGGGGCGAACTTCCGGTCAAATTTTGCCACAAACCCAACTCGCTCTACTGAGCGTGCGACTCAACCCGCTGTGAGCAGTCTAGCCGTGTAAGTCTATGAGGCTACCAAAATGTATGTATTTGCACCATATCTCAGCCTTTGAAAATTCAAATCCAACCCCTTTCCTCCCTTTTCCCATGGATAGTTTTCTGGTTTTATAGAGACTATTTAAAATTGCATATTTTCATGCCAGGTTCTATTGGCATCTTCATACCTCTATCTGCAATTTCAGACAACTGCTATGAACCCCTCCCCACATGTGATTATTTCCTATATTTTGTGTAGTCAGTGGTGATGCATTTTCTATTGTTGAAGTGTCTCTTTCTTGCTTCTTTAAAGACAGAGGATGATATTTCTGTGGTGAGGTATATTTGCAGAGGGACACAGAAAATTTTCAATAGTCTCACTCACTGAGATGAATTGGATGTTAGTTCTCTGGAGAAATATGCAACTGTCAGCTGTCAAGCACATTCATTTCCCTACAAAATGGTACCAATTTTGCAATATCTGTCTTAGATCATTCTTATAGCCCAATTTAGAGTTTGATACCTCTCAAAATAGCCAATTCTCTTGATGACAAACCCTATGCTATTTTGAAAGCTCCCAGAAACCTACAGTTCAACCCTAAAATTTTGCCATGGTAGCCTGTTTGGAAGGGAAATAGTAGGGAATGGTCAGAGGGGAGTGACCTGGGGATGATTGGGAGGGAAGGGGAAAAGTTACCCCCTCTTGGGTGGTCATTGTTTCCATGTAAACACCTTGGCATGAGCAGGTAGTTTTTAAGTTGACCATATTTGCAACTTGCAAAAATCCACTTGTAACCACACATTTAAAATCTAAAAGTGGATATATTGGCATTTCTTAAAAAGTGATTGTGTTATTGATTGGGGAAGATGCCCTGGAGAAACAAAAGTTTGGTGCATAAGCCCAAAAAAATTTAAAGAAAATGCAGCTTCCTTTGGCAAAACTATGTGGGCCTATGGGGTGGGCTGAGAAGAGGTGATTTTTCTTAAGGGTGGGGGGTGGGTGGGTGGAGGTAGGGGCTGATGATGGGATTGGGGGTGGAAGTAGGGAGAGAAAAAGAACCGAATGAAATCTTAAATTTAAGAAAAAATTGACCAAATTTGGTGCATTTCTTGCCAACACTGGGTGTGAGTTTCAAAGGTCGGGGGGGGNGGGGGGGGGCAGGTGGGAGGAAAACAAGAGAGACAAGGGAAAAAACAGAAAAAAAATATTTTAAAAAAGCGTGTGTCATGTAAACTGAGTCTGCAGCACGTAGTTTTAGATCCAAGTCCCATACAGGCTAGACTAGGGGTGGGGAGGGCCTCAGGGGGAGAGGAAGTTTAAAAGACTGCCCAGATAGCCTAGATGACCCCCCTTCCCCCCCCCCCCCCCNCCCCCCCTCAACCGCCATGCTGTAAACATTGTGCTTCTATTTTGAAACATGCCAGGTACTAGCTGCTGATTAAGGTCTTTGACACCTATTGGTTTTCCTCTTTTGGCCTTATTAACAATTTATGTTATTCTATATACCATGTGAGTTCGGGAAATTTTGTCCATGGAGGTTAAAGTACAGTACTTCTTTTGCCCGATCTATTAACGGGAAGAAAAAGGGGCGTCAACACCCAAAATTTTTCACAAATGCCTTTCGAAAAAGGTCACCTCAAATTCTGATTTGGTTTCCAATTTTTCATTTGGCTGGTTTTCACCGCGTGCGAATACATAAGCCTACACACTTTATTTAGAAGGCTCAAATTGTACCTGAAACTTTAAAATTGGATGCCTTTTTTAGATCACAGGTCATTTTACATATTCTACACCCTAACACTGGCTGGCAGGGCCCCAAAAAAGGGTGATTTTATATATTAGCGGATTAAATGGGTGGTACACAATGAGTGATTTGCCCCTCTAATAGGTGTCACAAACCTGAACAGTGACGGGTCCCGCTGGCAGAGGTTGGGTGGGGGTGGGGTGAGGGGAGAGGGCAACCTAGCAATTTCTTCCTCTTTGATTTGTTGTCATAGCAGGAGAAAGAGAGAGAGACAGAAAGAAATAGAGAGAGAGAGAGGGAGAGAGAGAGAGAGAGAGGAAGAGAGAGAGAGAGGGAGAGAAATATGAATGAGGATCGAGTGAAAGAAAGTGTTTGTTCTCTATAGAAGTGCTTTACTGCAGCAGCATTACACATAACAAGAATCAGGACTGTCCGAGTGCAAGAGCTGCCTAGATCTAAATGCATTTTTCTTCTTCAAAAAGATGAAGTTTAAAGAATTTAAGTAGAATTTGAAATCATTTATGGGGGCAGATTAATATAGTCAAGCACGAATCCCTCGAACACAAGTAAGTCGAAATCACGACCTTTCCCCTCTCCCCCCACACACACTCCCCCAACAGACCTTTCTTGGATTTATCTCTCCATACTGGGGTTTTACATACTTCAAAATTCGGCAAGCTCGAATTAATCGAGTCCAAACACTTCCTACGGAAAAAAAAAGCAACTGATAAAGATCTACACAGTTATTACAATACTTTCAAACAACATGTCTTACTCTCAATAGCTAGACTACGCTTCTATTTATAATCTGAAATCTTTACCATCACATTGACGACGTGAAGTATGATTATATCATACATTATACAAATAAATAATTTATACATATATTTTATGCTTATTTTTTGTTTAAAATGTATATTTATACAATTTTTTTTTAAAATTGACATTTATGCTCATGACGTCACTACTATTGTGGTGTCTGCAATCAAACTGGTGTTTTGAGGACAAATTCCTCAAATATGGCGGGTTTTTGGAGAGGCTGGCGTTGAGCACAATCATTAATTTTTAGGGTTTTATTTTTGGTTTTATTTTTCAGCTTAACCGATATGTTTACACACAGTGGCGTGTATAAGCACAATAATTACAAAAATAGAAGCGGTGTTAATGTTGCAGATGTAGTTTGGTCGTTTGCTACGCACAATAACGCCGCAAATTTGCGGGTGCTTTGACTAGTATATACTAAAACTCATGAAATTTTGTAGGAGCCATATCTCGACTATTTGTGCATCAACCAACCCAAAATTTTGCATACACCTTCCTTATGGTCTGAAGGTGTTTCTTTTGATAATTTCTTCTCCTTAAACGGTGCGTAAGTATTATTTTGATAATTACGAAAATTGTCATTGTTTCGTGAATACGAACACAGTTCGGTGATTTTATATGGACCATACGTGATCGGTTTTTGCGGTTCGTTCCTGAAATGTTTACTTCCGCTCCCCGAAGTTGAAACCTAGCATTTGTATCGAATGCCGGGTCGAGAATTTGTACATAGCAGAATCGACCGCCAGAGTGAATATAATCATCGTTGCAAAAAGGGGCAGACTCAATAGAATGAACATGACTTTGGACGTGTGAACCACCAGTGCGAATACTGGTGCTTTCCGATAGGAAGATGCAAGTCCGACTTGGCTGTACTAAGAGCCAAGAAACGCTTCCTACCATGCACATCGTGAGGGTTAATTTCTCCACTGATTTCATTACGTTTTAGTCATAAACCGACCATAACTGGTCCTTTTTCTTTAAAATTGGTGGGCAGGGATGATCTTGATTGTCTTCGAAATATGTGCAAATATGCACCATATCCAAATGACCTGTTCCATTATTTAAATGGACGTTTATGCTCATGACGTCATTTCTGTTGTGGTGTTTGCAACCAAACTGGCGTTTTGATGCCAAATTTCTCAAATATGGCGGGTTTTTAGAGAGGCTGGCGTTTGTTTTTCAGCTTAACCGATATGTTTACTAACAATGACGTGTGTGAGCAAAATAATTACAAAAAGAGGAGCGGTGTACATGTTGTAGTATTTTGGTCGTTTCCAGCGCACGATAACGCCGCAAATTTGCGAGTGTTTTCACTAGTGTATATATATATATATACACACACACACACACACACACACACACACACACACACACACACACACACATATACATATAGTCTAGTTACACACATTTATACATACAAATAAATAGATATAGATCGATACCTGGCTGGCAAGTGACAATTCAATAATGCCACTCGGTATGCAAAACTTCTTCCTTCTTTCTGCCCCCTTCTCCCCAACACCACCCCTTCACACCCTCTCCCCAAACTTTTGTCTAGAAGTAGACGTATAGTAGAAGATCAGCCCCACTAAGTAATTAGAAACAATTATCTACCTTTTCCTTTGGTCAGCACTGAACTTGACAAACTGCAATGTCAGCGATACTAATAAAGGGATTTCATGGCATTTCTACTACTTCTAAACAAGTCTAGTCACTTTTTCATTAGACAATATTAGTCTCATTTTTTGAACACTCATCCTAGCACATTTGATTCGCCTTAAATTTTCTCATAGACAACGTAGAAACCTCGTGTGATTTCTTTCTATTCATCTCTCAGTCATATGATTATGGGAACTAATAAGGAATGTAATCACTGGAAAATGCCATTCAAATACCACCATTAGTAACCCAATACGGATGCGAAAGGAAGGTCACGGTAAGCCAGACAGTGCGGCGCATATATCCCTCAGTATTTAACGGGGGTTATTACGGTGTTTTAAGCATTGAGGTTTGATTTTAGTGATATGACGCTGACGGTGAAAGATTGAACTCTCCATTTATTCTAAATTTATACAGATTCACCGAGCCATCATTGAGTAATTGGCGTGTAAAGTTGGGTAATTCGGTACGTGTCAAGTTCGCCGGTATTATAGCCTATGCGCCCGGTGCTTCCAACTCAGGGACTAACCATATCGAACTGGGATTCCACTGACACGGTTTTTTGTAGTCCGAACAAATAAACCACAGTTCTGGGTCGAATTCTTCATCTTCTTCGGACAAAAACCGTATAGCCGCCACCTTGCGCCCCAGTAAGGCTGTGACCATCTGACATTACCTCTAAGGGGGCACTATCATACCTCATATACGGTTGATCTTTAACATGACAGCGCTAAACCTGAAATCTCAATTAATCTCATGGAGAAGAAAATCCCCGTCCACAGACCCTCTTTATTCTTAGTAAAATTTTACGATTAACAGGATGACGAGGTTCAGGAAACCTATGATAACACGGTAAGTAATAAGCCGGCATGACAGCAAGAAGTGACAGCGCGAGAAAAAAAAAACCATTGCTGCCGTAGCAGTTTTCCCTCCCTTGTCCATGGGGGCGAGGGCGGACTGGCATAAGGAGATTAGGTCGGGCTCGTGATGAATAATTATTACTCAGTCAAAGGTGAATATGCGTATGCCGAACCCCGACAACATGCAACGCTAAAAACGGCCAAAGCCGTCAGCCAAAAACAATGCCGACTGATAGTGATATTTCATTGGTTATTACTCCTTACATTGAACTAAACGGATAAAACAAAACTCATTTAACCCCCGACAATCAGGCTTTTATTTCATGTTAACAAAGTTCTAATGGATACAGCATAGCAGTTTTAAGCAGTTTAAAAAATCACAAATACTTGATTGACTTCATGTTATGTTTTAGTGTTCATTTTCTGTTAAGTCTTGGCGCATGTGCTTTATATATGATAAAACGATCTGCTTTTCACAAACTAGTCCTAAGGTACATATTTGAAAACAAAAGTAGAGTAGCAGGAGCAGATATAAAGCAATCCGAACTGACAAGGCCATTGGCTATTTATACATAGCTTGCGACTTTCTTTTGAGCGTTAGCAGTCTACATGGATCACTTCTGGGTGCAGTATAATACATGTAATAAGTAGACCCAAACAAAATAAGGTTTAGGTTCTGCTTTTCTTAAGGTATCTGATTATTTGATTTTTTTTTCAACTCATTCAACTTTCTTGCTCTCACGGTAAGACAAGGTACCATTCACAAGTTCATGCTGACTTACATAAATAGTATGTTTTTGATACGAAGTTCTTTTGTTGAAAATTGAGTGTCCATTTGCCACTGCAAGTCCAATATGTTTTTAAGTATTTTCACATGGTGCATGAAATAAAACTTTTGAAGAATTATTTTGCTGAATGGCTTGATCTGATTAGTAGTATGACTACAGTTTGATACTCAGTACATGCCTGTCACAAATCATCCCTATTCAGACACACCCGGAGAAACGAGAGGAAGAGTAGAAAAGACAGGTTGGCGATAACGGATTACCGACTGGACGAATCGACGCGCCACTTGCGGATCGCCCCCGTCTTGCATATATTTCCCCATAGCACAGGTGCTGAACGCAAGTTTCAGCTGCCATCTTCTAACTTTTGGAGCTTGATTTAGTGTACGTCAAAATTGTGATTCAATCCAGGCAATCAAAAGACACAGCTACAAATAATAACACGTATTTACTGAACTTGTGATGCAAATTTGCATGGCTTCTTTGTGGCATTCTCGATGTAATAAATCTTGAGTTCTTAATTTTTGTCATATTTTTGGACAAATATTTTCCACTTTTGCACCAAGCAAAAATCCTTTGTATCAGCTCTACGTACCTGGAAAGTTAGAATACATTTTCATGTGAATTGATATAGAAAAGTTGTTTTTTTTTGTGTGTGTTTTGTGCAAACACCCTGTTGTCAGTTGTTTAACAGCAAGCTGCTTTATGACAAAAATAGATCAGTACTGGTTACTTGTAGATTCCACAGCACAGGATAAATAACTCTGGTAGATTAAAGACTGGTAGAAAAGCCAACGGCCAGAACAGAAACAGCAATATTAAAGCTTATAATTAATGTCTCTGCAGCTGTCACAATGCCGCTACCCTCTTGTAAGTGCCACGCATTTGAGACTACCCTATCCTACCTGGATACTTATAATAAATCCAAAGTGAACTGAAGAACGAGATAAAAGGGTTCGAGAGGTTACGGTTACCCGCGGATAGAGTAGATTTCAATACGGTCCCAAATCAAACAAAATGAATATAATAAGTGAATTTACGAAATCTTTGAGTTCACGAAGATCGACAAGTACGATATGTTAAGACAGCACGACGACTATGAAGAAAGAGATTTAAGACCTGGATTCAATTCGGAAAGTGTTAAATAGAGTAATTTCATAACGAAAAACGAAACGCGATCGCTGCTTTTAATTTACGGAGACGGGGAGTTCCGGTTATTCGATAAATGGCGTCTCCCGTGTTCGCAACATCAGTAGCCAAATTAAAAGAATATTTTAAGTCCAAAGGACAGTTACTCAGTGGAAAGAAGGAGGAGCTGGTGTTGAGAGTTTAGATCTACACAGAGTTGTCATTAAGAGTTTAGAATCTTCAATCTTCAGTCACTCAAGCCCAATGATGGCAATTTTGTAAATACGATGTAATTTTGGTGATCAGTGTTTCTGTAATGATTTCTACATTAACACTAGTTGTTACTAAACGCCTACGTCTTAGTTTCTGATAAAGCCCTGAAAGCACAAACCGCCGAAGTCTAGGCGGTGGGAACAAAACGTCTTTAAGTCATCCCACAGAACTGCCTCTGGCATCAGCTCAAACCGTCCAACTCGGCAGACGGCGCAAAACGGCTAACCCGGTTTCAATTTTGAGCAGCACAAACCGTCTAGTCTATGTCCGATTACAAATAAACATTAATAAACTGATTATTTTTTTTTTTACATAGCATGGTGTAGAACATAATTTCTTTCACTTACATGCCTTTAGATCCAATGAAAGACGCCGTTTTAATCAAGTAATCAGTTTTTTTCTTTCTCCTGTAAAATTTACTTTTTTAGACATAAACGGTATGTGCCCGACACCATCGATATGATTGGTCATAGCACCGAGTTTCTCATAGGCCTATTTCTTAAAATGAGAGAAACTGAGAACAAGATAGCACTATGGTGTCTCTCTATCTCTCTCAAACAATGATGAGTCTCCATAGGTTTATTTACCTAATATCTTTGGCAGATCCTTCCTAATCAGCTTCATGTGCTGTATCCAAGCCTTGGAAACATTCTTGTCCTTCGGGATCCGATGAAGAGAAACGCTTCTCCCATCAACAATCTTGCCAACATAGTTCGAACATAAGACACAATATCGCTTGCCTCCAACCATTCTGCTGTGTAGATTTGAACGGCGTTTGGTTTGTGAGAATTAATAAATAGATGAGATTATTCTCTTGAGGCCGCTATGATTAGCCTGTCTAGTATGCAGAACTGTAAAATCAATGGAAGTGTGTAAACCGGAACTCCCCCACGAGAAGTTGGGCCAAGGGGCAAATAACTCTTATTTACCGGCTTTGTGAAATTTCACAATGTTCCGGTTTACACACTTCCATTGATTTTTACAATGGTCCAACTCTTTTTTACTATATCATAGCTGTGGGCGAACAGATTTCTGTGATATTTGGCATACGCTTTAGCTCTAGAAGTTCTTTGCAGAATCATATTTTTTGTGGCAATATCTTCTTTATTTAGGAACTTTCCTTTTAATAAAAATCGGTAATATGGGAAGAGAGAACACTTTGATGGTATTACAGATTCATGGTGGAAAACGTCATCGGTGGGCGTCTATATAAACTAGCAATAGAACTTGAAATTAAAACATTGCACACCAGTGAGCACAGAGGTGTGGGAAGAACACATCATTTCTAAAGTGCTGTAAAATATTGACAAGTTGCTTATGTGAGCTACGTTGCTATTTGATATAGCTCAATGAAAGGATCTTGGAGAATAACGGTTGGCATGACATGAAAAAATATTTTTCTGCTCGGAAAATACAGACAGTAATTTAACAATATTTTTGGATTTCTGGATACTTATAGTAGATTAGACTAGAGAATAAGAACTAACCTAGAATCTGCTTACCTCAATGAATGTACATGGCAGGAATCATTAAAGTGCTTTGCCTTTATCTGCCTCTTCGCCTTCCTCTCCACACCTTCTTGTTTCGTATACACTAGATAATTGTATAATTCTTTTTCAGTGAATGGCTGCCACTGATTCACCTCAATTTGATCTGCCTCCGTCCACTGATCAATAGTGAGTTTTGAGAGATCCCAGTGTGGTTCACCGTTGGGCGTACATGTATCTGTGGGCTTACAATCCCCAGAATCTTGATTTTTAAAAAGTAATTGCGTGGCTTCTGCTCTCCTCACCAGCTCCTCCTCCTTTCCACTGAGTAACTGTCCTTTGGACTAAATATTCTTTTAATTTGGCTACTGTATATGTTGCGAACACGGGAGACGCCATTTATCGAATAACCGGAACTCCCCGTCTCGGTAAATTAAAAGCAGCGATCGCGTTTCGTTTTTCTTTGTGAAATTACTCTGTAGAATACAAGACTAACTATCCATTTTACAAATGGGCAGGCAGGCAACGCACCAGCGGCGAAAGAATACCTAGCGCACCGAAAGGCATCATAGACGAATGTATTGGACTCCGTGAAAAAGTTGGAGGATTGGCGAATCGGGCTGATTGATTGCAATACACATTCTTTTTTTAAAAAAAGGGTAAAAAAGATAAAGAGGACTGATGTGTATAGTTACCTTTTGTGTATTTTCTACGAATTTAGGTGAAAACTGCATGTTTTTACGTTACGTAGTTTTCAAGAAATTTGTGACACAAATTTGGCTTAAGCGAAAAATTTCACGAGAGCATTTTACGGTTGCAATAAAAACCTCCCGACTTTCTCCCAGCAAATCCAAAGAAAATCATGGACTCTTCTGAAAGATTGATTAAATAGGTGCAAAAGGTTACAGAAGCCTAATCCAATTTCCCTCTTTGAGCCAATAAACTGTTTTCTCTACTGTCACTTACAAGAAATTCCACAATCTCTAAGCCTTCTTTAATTATTTGCAGAATTCAATGAGCTTATTAAAAATGATGTTCAAAACATAGATCTTGCAGTTCGTTTTCGAGCTGCGAACCGAAACATCGAAAGGTGTAAACAAGCTAACCAGTTTCCTCAACGACAAGTGCTCCGCACAGAAGGCCACACCGAAACCGAAGTGAATGACCCAAACTTCAGGTTTAATTTACAAAATTTGGAGAGAATGTAAAATAATTTGCAGGTAGGTTCACAAATCTAGGGCCCATTCTCCACAATCTGCCCAAAGGACAGATTTTTTACTATCTTCCTAACGCATATGACAGCATGTTGTTTTCAGCCAATTAGAAGTCTGTAACCAAAGGCGGCTAGCTTTATTCGACAAGACAAACAACAATTATTGCAATATAGTGTATTTGAATAAGCAATGGAGTGAGACTGGAGAAAAACTTAATTTGGATGTGACAGTGTTTTTAATCCATCATTTGTTTATCTATTCACCTTCTCACACGCTTCCTCTCTCTCTCTCTCTCTCTCTCTCTCTCTCTCTATCGGTGTCTGCTTGTCTGTCTCTCTCTCCTTTTTACCTCCACTCTCTCTCTTTCTCTCTCTCTCTAACCTCTGATTCTGTCTCTCTGTCTTAGTGTATCACTATATCTCTCTCCTCTTATACCCTTTCTCTCTCTCTCTCACACACACACACACACACACACACACACACACACACACACACTCTTCACATCTTGAACTTTGATTTTGAAGCAGCTCTGTATTTCAATTTGTCTCCTATTTTTGTCAATTTAACAAGATTTAAAGTAAATTCCTTTATCATAAAAAGACAATTTCCACTTGTATCTTACGTCCTTGTAATTTATTTACCTAAGGTTATGTGTCATGTCCTTTCATCTCGGTGGCCATAGTGGTGACTAATGTCTTTCCTCCTTCAGGTTCACGTCACGTTAACGGGACATCAACGAGAGCCACTCTGTTGGTATCTTTCCTCACTTTAATGGGACTACACCGTCACGTTAACCACTGTGTTTGCACGCTTATGCAGTTATGCCTGAAAACCTGGATTACTGTAGCTAATGGTGTTTCCCATGGCACACAGAAAATTAGCCTATAGTCATTGTAAAAGAATTCATAAGTTCATCCTATACATGCTTAAATTGTTATAGTCTGTCTTGTAGAATTTTCAGACAGACACATACACGATCAGATTAGGCAGGTGGTGATAGTTTTTTAACTGCTAATTTCAATCTAATGCAGGAAGAGCAAGATCTGGATAAACTCCATGTCATTCATCGATACAGACCTCACAGTACAGATGTGGCTCCTATAACAGAGAATGGCAAGGTGGCAAATTATACAATGCATGTTGGTTCTGCCCTGCAGTCTGGAAAATATGTGGACTACTACATGAGAGAAGGTACTCAGAAGAGATTTTGCATTTGGAACACTTTGCTTTTGAATCAGATATAACCAAAAAATCTTATTTAAATTAATAGTATTATAATATCAGCATGATAATAGTAATTATGCTTGAGGATTTCTTTACTATATATAGTGAGTGCCAAAACGTTTGGTCCCAGCTTTTCTGACTTAAATTGCTTCATAGAAAATGCACCGCAGTCATATTAAGCATACCGCTCTGAATCAATTTGTCTTAATATAGGCATATTTTTACACACGCCTACAACCTTCAGTTTCCGTTTATAGAAGTTCCGGAAGCACGCTGTCGCGTAAAAATAGATTATTTACTCTGAGTGACGTAAAACCTTTACCCCTCATAAGAGCAATTTACTTAAACGCAAAAATTGAAGAAAGTGTTTACAATTTGATGAGAAGTGAGCGAAAAGCGCTTAGGGATATTAGGCCACAGGGTAGGGTCTTACTGCATGAAGCATACAATTGTCTACCTCCGTGAAACCGAATAGTAGGTAGTGAGTCCAAGTGTCCAATCTCGTGAAAGATATCTGAACACACTGTTTCTGTTTCACTCAAATATGGAAACAGTGAAGCACGTTACTAAATAAAGGCATTGGGAGTGGGGGATATTGTATTTGCTGTTTGTTTATAATACTCAATATGGAAAACAATAACCAAGTGACCAAAAAAGGTCAGTTGTAGTGCTAAACAGTTTGTGTACAAAGGTTGATTATTGTTGTTTCAAGCTTTAGTAACATGGTTCATCTGGTTTTCCCAATGGAAGCGTGCGCACCGAACAGCACTTGAATTTCGTATAGTCATTCAAGAAGTGACTTTGTAAACTGATGAATGTAATGAAGTTACACAATTAACATATGACATTTTCTGAGAAAATTGAACTTCGCTCTTGTATATAAATCAGCCCTATTGTTAATTATTTTGTTTGCTCACAAAATGGCTCATCAGGACAGTAGAGATGATCTTCGATCACATTCGATACGCGTGTACAAGCATCTCCTGCGAGAGGCCTGGAAGGGCAGCATTCTCATCTTCATCAAGAATCCAATGAAGCGGTCATGTACTGAACTTGGTGTCTCAAGGACAATGCTTCTTCGATGGATCTGCAACGACGAAACACAGGTCGTAAATGCATTTTGGATTATTTTTACATGGACATCATCCAACGATGCATAATGTGGGGACTAGTCTATTTCAGGCTAAAGTTTATGTGACACCTAAGTTTCTGCAAACTTGCCCGAGTGAGGACTGTCAACTCGAAGTGAGAAAAACAAGACTGAGGCATGCATTGAAATCATTGGGATGCAAGTATCGACCAACCCAAAGTGGCAGACGCTACCCGAAGGAGAGACAGGATCTTGTTGCTGCTAGAATAACATCTCTCACATGAGTACGGTCCAATTCTTATTTCAATTATTTTCTGCTGTCTATGTTTTTTTTTCCTCTTTAACATCTTATGAGGCCTTCCCTTTTCAAGTGGTAGTCAGTGACTTTTTGATTACCATTACGTACGTCCTTGTGCATTGATGACACCACGAAAGCTGGCTATCATTTTGTTTATTTGGATGAGACCAGGATGAATGTCAACCACCAACCATCTAGGGAATGGTCTTCCGACATGTCCACTGTGTGTCCACTGTGGCAGTGAGGAATAACACCCATTGAATCAGGATAGAGGATTATCATTTTGCATGATGCTGGAGAGCACACTGACACTGAATTCCTACAGGAATGCGAGTTTGCTTTGTTCACCTCAATGGTCGAGACTACCATTCGGAGATCAATGCGGCCGTTTTGAGGACTGGCTTCTTCATCGCATTCTTCCTACCTTGAGCAACCTACGTGCATTGTAATGGACAATGCCTCATACCATTTCGTCCACGATCCGGGTCACAAAACTCCGACATCGGCGACCCCAAAGAAAGAAATGAAGCATGGCTGCAAAGCAATGGGATTCCATGCAATCCAGATACAACCAAGATGATACTGTACACGTTGATTATAAAATGGCAAACAAGCCACAACCGACTTACGAAGTAGACTGCATCATTAGAGAGCACGGGCACGAAATTAAACGGTTGTCCCCATACCATTGTGACCTGCACCCCATAGAACTGATATGGTCACATGTCAATTCAAATTGAAAGAGATAGTGAAGCTCACGGGGGAGCAAGTCGGGGAATTTCCATCACAGATTGGAAGAGAGCTTGCATCGATACCGCCAAAGTTGAGGAGCAATACAGAAAAACGATGGAGTACGCCTCCAACACCCACCAGCGGTTATCAACATGGATTCATCTTGTTCCTCCTCATCTTCAAGCTCTGATTCTGAATAATATAATATGGTTTTTCGAATTTATGTACCGATTTTCTCCTTTTGTGTTACCTCCCCCATTTTGTTCATTTGTGTTAATTGTTTCGAAGTTCTGATAAAATTAGCTATTTTCGCAAATCTGATTTTCTCCGTTAAAGTCACGTAACGGGATGTTACGGCAGCGACTCAATGCGCTTTGCAACCAATTATCCCTACGACAAACCCAAACACACCCGAACTACCATCTCAGCTTCGCAGGAAGTATACAGGTTCCGCAGCCTATGAGGCGCTTAAACGCATACAATCTGACAAATTCTTACTTTTTGTAGAAGTTTAACCTTTTGCAATTTGTTGGGGTGAGAAAATGTAGATCTAAAAACACCCTTTTCCCGGTCAGAGTTGAGTTCAAACTTGGGGCCTTTCGACCACAGCAAGTATTATGGAAATTATGCCAAGTTTTTATATTATACAATGTGTACTGTGGCTGGGTCTAGTGGGATTCACGAATTGTGCTATACAGTATATACCAATGTGGCTGCACGGAAAAGTTACCTCATATCAACATACAAAGTAAACATTTTATTTGACTGATGCAATTAACCGAAATATTTTATTGTGAGAACAGCGGCGTTACACGTCACATGCTGTAGACATTCTGTTTTTCTGGCATAAAGCCATATACAGAGATTTCTTAAAGAAATCCGAAACGGTTACGGTGGGACATATGAAATTCATGCTTAATCAAAGAGAAATCAATTTGGAGCGGCATGCTAAATATGCTTAAGATGTCTTCACTATGGAAGAAAAGAAAAAAGAAAAACGCTGACCACCCATTTTGGTACTCAGTATAGTTAATCAATGCTTTTGCATATTATTAATTGCTAGGAATTCTTCTGTTTCAAGACCTGCGGGCTGCCATTGTAATTCATATTGCATACATTGGTTTGGTATTGGGTAATATTTTTTTTTCTTATTAAGAAAACTTTATCCTGGGCGGATGGAGATGGGGGGGAGTGTGATAGACATTGTGCCTGTGCAAATCAGTGGGCGCCTTCATAAAGACCCTTCAAATCTTTACTTATAGGTTGTGTAAAGAGCAAAAGGCTTTACGTGGGCACCCCTCAAACTATAAAACCAGTCCATTTCAGGAAAAAAATACTCAGATCAACATTCTTGATTTTATTTGTCAAATACAAACTGTTTACAGCAAAGTTTCTGCCATTCAATTCAATTCAATTTATTTAGGAACCACCCCTTTACAGCGGGGGCGCAGCGGCAGGTTTCATAAGAGCATATTTACATTATATTATATCATTAGGAAAATGTTAGGTATTATAAGTGTGAACATAAGGAAATCTTTGGATGAAACACGATGTAGGAAAATATTTACATAGACAATAAATTCTCTTAGTAAAAGGATTCTTTGATTCTGAGCTTAATAAATACAGAGACATGTTAAAACTGCACTTTTTAAGAAATTTAGAGAATAAGTCCTGTTTAAGATTTTCTATACAATGTTATAAAGTTCCTTATGAAACTGTTGCCTGCAGCGATCATAAAACTGACATTCAAACATACATGAGATATTGTTTCATCTGCCCGTCTATCTCATTTCATGCATTCCCCTGATTCACATATATTCGTGCTCTTCAAATCCTCATCCAGGCCCCTGTTCTGGTTAAAAATTTAAGCTGAAGCCCTAAAAAGTTTAACTTGTCCTTGGTGTACATCTTTTTCTCATTTTTAAAGTTATTATATGATACTGAAGCGGTAGAAATTTTATTATCACAGCTTCTGAGAATTCTTAAGAATGGCTTGTAAATATCACATTTTTCTGTGGAATTTAGTACAAAATCAAGGCCGTAGTTCATTAATAGCCTTCTTATTTTCGACATAAAATAGACTTCCTTACTCGTGTCGCAACTAAGCGTCCTAAATATGCATTTGCAAAGATGTGAGGATGGTAACTGCAATAGTCTTTCATAATAGTTTATACTTTCTTCTTCGAAGGATACTACGACGTCCTCCCATTCTAATTCGTATAGTATCACCTTTCTATTTACATTTAATTTGCAATTAAATACCGCTTTACCACATTTATATTGTAATGACTTAATTGTTTCCAATGGTGTGTTACTTACATTACTCCACACACTGCTGGCATGTAAATTAGCTGGTTTTATCACTTGGTGCTAGATGGCCGTGCCATATTCTATACGATTTGTGTTACAGTATTTAGCTAACATGTTATTCATTGCCCCTGTTTTCTTCGTCTATATCTTTCAAATGTGAGATGTGAGATGAGACGCTTAGCGTACGTGAGACAAAAACCCCTAAGTATTTATACTCCTGACATTCTTGTAGCATTAGGTTTCCTAACCTCCACTTTTTTTCTTAAGCCGCT
Organism: Ellobium chinense; assembly: GCA_033807755.1. Lineage (NCBI taxonomy): Eukaryota > Metazoa > Mollusca > Gastropoda > Ellobiida > Ellobiidae > Ellobium > Ellobium chinense. Next base: position 307,308 of record JAWQUT010000160.1, read on the forward strand.
GTCCAAAGATCGTTACCTTGGATTTTTCAGCGTAGAACATGAGCCCCAATTTTTCCGAAAATTTGTGTGGCATTTAGCATTTTCTGTAAATCTGCTTCTGAATCCACAATTAGAGCTAGTCTATATCATCGATTTTTAATTCCCAATTTTTCCTTATTTAACATATCAGTCAGATCTTTAAGAAGAATGGCACAAAGAGTTGGCGAGCCAGGACATCCTTGCTTTAGTCCTCCCTCCTGCTAAAAAAAATTTGTGCTGCACCTGCCGAAAAATAATGTATCAAATATTATTTTATTTTCCACAGATGTATATACATTTCGAAGAAACCGCTATGATTTTCCTGAAATACCCATTTCTGAGAGCTCATGGAATAGTCCATCTCTCCAGATGCGGTCAAAGCATTTAGAAAGCCACGCATGTCTTCTTTCTCTTAGATTTATTAATTGCTGCAATGCTCATTAAATTGAAAATTTGATCTTCTGCCCTCCTGTCTTTTCTATATTCATTAGCTTATATAATTTTGACGAAAGAATTATAGCTCTGAAATTATCTAGGGTATAATTATTACCTCCCTTTGGTATTAAACTACAAGACCTTTCTTCCACTCGGTGGGGACTCCTCAATGTCTATAAATAGTTGAAACGTTGTTGATAGGCTTTCGATCATAACGTTGCCACTGAATTTAAGAAATTCGTTAGGTATTCGATCGATACCAGTACTTTTATTATTTTTTAATTCCATTAGGAGATTTTTTTATTGTCTCTTTGTCACAGTAAATCGGCCCTAGTTTACAGCCATCGTTTATGCCTTTTTTCCAGTTCTAGAACCCTCTGTCTCACCAATTCCTTATCCACCATGATGCTGCCTGGTTTAACGCTAAGAAGTGTTCTTTTACTTCTCGAATTGTTCTTCTTTTGTTTGAAAAGGATTACCTTCATCTGACTTAATGTTGATATTATTAGATTTAGTTTTTCTCATCATCCTTTAAAAAATCCCAAAACATTTTTGAGGACTTCGACTTTCCACATTTATTAAAGTCTGAATTTTTGCATCTTACCTTTGAGGCCTTGATAGCTAGATAAATTAACTTTATCCTTCCAACTTTTGTATATTTTCTTGATTTTATCGGTTAATTCTGTCGATAGTCTTGGTATTGGATTTTTCCTTCCTTTATCTTAAGTCGATTTATCATAATTCTTTCGTTCCTTAGTTTTTCTATCTCTTCGTTCCAAAAGTGCCCCGACTTATGTTTATGGTTGTTACTTGTTGGCATAATAACTTGCCTTGCTGTACATTCAACCCTGTCTTTCCATGCTTCCAAGATATCATCTGCAGTTTAATAGTTGTTTTCGTTCCAGTCACTGAATTTATTTTTAATTTCAGCCATAACAGCTTCCCAATCAACCGCGCCATCAAGCACCCACTTCATAGCGGGTTCCTCGTCTGTTTGTTTAGCTTGTGACTGGCTAGCATTCCCTGGCGACATACCACACTTTACAGATTCAAACTTCAATTGTATGGCATTGGGATCACTTTCTGTACCAAAGTTACTATTCTCATCAATGTACATCGTGTAAAGCTTCTCTTCTAAAACAGTAGACATCAGCACATAATCATTCACAGACTGGTGGACACCTTTTTTCCATGTGTAAAAACCTGAGCAATTTATATGTATATTTGCCAGCAGTAAGGTTGAAGCCTCATTTAATTCCAACAAGTATTTACCAATTGAATTAGGATTACAACTATATATATATATATATATATATATATATATATATATATATATATATATATATATATATATATATATATATATATATTATATTGGTTTGTTGGTAAAGTGACATTTTTCTAATATTTTTCCATTAAAGTCCCATAAGAGAACTATATTAATATTATTGCTTTATAATTCTGAGATATTATTGAGTAATTCTAAGAAATGTTCTTCACTTTTCTGTTTATCAGAATTGCTTACTGGCATATACAGAAGGCCTATTGCTGTATTTCTCAAACATTTATCATCTACATGGATCCGCATTCGCTCAAACTCATCATCCACTGAGTTAAATAGATTATCATTCATCACTCTAAAATCCTTTCTCACACACAGTCCGATTCCAACCTCCTTTTTCTCTTTTGTCGGGTTTTTACCCATCCACGCATATTCTGAGTCTGTCATTTTGCTACATGGTGGGAAGTTAGTCTTAAGGTTACACATGCCTATTAAAAAATACCTCTTTATTCCAATAAACAATTTTCTCTACAGCTACTCTATAGCCTTCCGACATGGGCCAGAACTTCTTTATTAATTTTCAGTACTCACTGTGCTCAAATAAAATGTGGTTTAAAACAGAACTTTAGCAGTGAACTTCTGAGATAATCCAGGTTGAGTGAAAAAGGGCTGAAAAAAATCTGTCCTTGTCGATGGCAACAGGCCCGCACTTATGGTGGACAGCAACCCCATTGGAAAAATCCTACAGACTTTGATAATTTTGGGCAAAATAAAGACTGCATTTCCCACAAATCGCAGGTCAAGGCATTACTCTGCATGCAATTCTAGGCAATTTATAGTACTAACGCATGTAACAATGCAATAATAAGGGCTTAATAGATATTTATAACCTTAAGATGTGTCTCAGTTATGGCAAACATATCTGGCTGTTTGTCTACTAGAATTTTAACAATGTCCAACATTTTAGTCTCGGTTGTCATTCCATTTAGATCTATGTTAATGTACAACATGGAAGACTAGTCTTTAGTTTTTGTCTTAATCTTCTTTCTATGTCTCTTCCTTTTTCTGTAGTGTCTATTAATGGAGAATTGAGTGTTTGCCTCCGCACACACCTGGCCATCTTCTTAGCCTCTGAGTCAGCACATCTTGACTTTGTTCGCTGGATTGCCGCAGTGATAACACGTTACTGGTGCCTGGTGACGACAGTATGGTTTAATACGTCCCTTCTCCCCACAGTTGAGGCACATTATGTTTTGTCTGTTGTTGTGATTTGGAATATGGCTGAGATGGTGAGATCTGTTGTAGGCTGACCGGGGCCACTTTATTTGTGGGTGACGCCCATGTTTTTTGTTGCCCTGTGGCCTTGTGTAGTTGGCGTTCCTTTTCCTGCTGGTGCTGTTGCTTAGTATTTATTGCCTTTTTTGGCACTAACAATTTGTTCCTATAAGATGGAGCTGCTTCCACCTCGAAGTGCTATTGGAGATTCATGTTTCTAAGTAACATGTGCACACCGCTGGTTGATAGGTTGCAAGCCGTCGGAAGACAACAGATCCCGGTTGACCTCTCCGCTTCTCAGACGAAACGTTTCGTCATTGTCGACGAACTTGGCTCCCAGTCGCTCGGGGGTTTCCTTGATCAGTAGGCATGTTCGATTTCTTCTGAGCTGGAATCTAGTCTTGGACAGAGTTAGACACGACAACATTGTCAGCTGTTTCCTTTGCTAACGAGATCATTACATCAGCCTTTTCCTTAACTTCAGCTGCAGTGAATTCTGAACAGTCATTTGTTTCACAGTGGATTGTGTAACTGTGTTGGATCTCTGTTCACTTAACAAGTCAAGTAGAGTTGCAGATATGTCGTCCATTTTTACACCTGTTGTTGTGATGAGTCTGTTCTTTCCCTTTCTGCACACATTCTTAATGATGGAGTCGCCAATGAGTGATTGCTTGAAGTTGCTAGGAACTGTTTCCTTATGGCTTTGTAGTTTGTGCCTCAGGGAAGCGTTTGCCCTTTTCAGCTAATCCACTTCTGCCGTTTCCTTTGCAAGCAGCTTGACAAGGTCTCCATTGGTGGCCGCAAGCGCCTTCAGCTGCTGATGGATTTCTTGCACCGTATGTGGCAGAGTTCTGCAGTTCTGACAGTTCCATATCGTTCAAACTTCATTTATTTCTGCGCAGTCATTATGGAACCATGACATGCACAGACAGCACACTGTCGTTTCACCGACAGGCCTGTGTTTGTGGGTGCACGTAGTTGTACATGAAACGGTCGGTCGGTCTTTGTTGTTGACTTTGATGAGCTCCCTGAGGTTGTTGTCGTTTGCTGCTTTTCCCACTGTGTTCTTTTGTGGCTCTTCCTCCATGCCTCTTGTTTTTAATCAGTGCTTTTCTTCGCTGCTTCATTGCTTTTGTCTTTGTGTCGTCTGTTTCTGTCTCCAGCAACGAGTCACACTTTGGTATTTGGTTTTTCGTAGGTTTATCGTTGGGCGTGGCAGTGGTGAAATCGTCGTCTGATTTTGCCAGTGTCTGATCACTGATTTGCATTATTGCAAGGGAGACAACTTTGGCCAATGTTTGATTATTTTCAGGGCTATAGGCCGGGTTATTGTCCTTCAATTCTTCCTCGAACTGTAAGTCCATTAAGTTTTCCAACTGGCATATATCTATAGTTGCTACGGCGACGATGCTTTGCGGCCGCTAGTCCGAATCTCCCAAAAGCACGGTATCTGCGGGATGAGGAAGACTAGTGTCCGAGCCGGGGGGCCTGGCTGATGGCAAGGCCTGGCCGATAGCAACTGGAAACGATCAGCGCTCCTGGTTAGTGTTACCGGACGTGATCGGCAAAATGTTGAGGGACTCTATGCCACAGATACAGGCCAGTCGGCCCTCGGGGCAACATATCTAGGTCCTCGCAGATGGCCAAAGGGTCTTGCTTGACCAATCTGCGGTCGGAATCAAGTCTACCGTCTCGCCATCATGGGCGGGGGTGGGGGGGGGGACATAGGTACAACGACACAGTTGAGGCGTGTGTTTCGAGCGCTTAGGGCCANCATACATGCCCGACGGCGTAACGACCGTGCCAGTCATTGATGGGCTCGTGCAGGGGAGGTGCGAACCATCACACTCTTTCCTATCTGGTGGCCGAGCTCTATCCCAGGCGGTCCGACTGCCATAGACAGGAGGACTATCGTCTCTCAAAGGGTATCTCGCAACAGTCCAAAGCAAGTTGAGTGCCCAGCGGTAGAGTGGTCAGGCCCCGGAGGCAGGGGTGAGCTGAAGGGACACCAGCCTGGGCTGCTCTGGGGATACGGAATAGGGAGGGTGTTCATCTAGTGAGCATTCGCCACCCCGCTCTCTTGCAACAGCAAACCGGTCCGGGATCTTTATCTTTTTTCTTTACCCAATGGACCGATCGAGTCACAGCTACCGCACGCAGGCCCCATACCATTGGTAACGATACCTCTGGTGACAGCGTGGCACTAGTAGTACGTCATGGATTGCTTTGTAATTTCAGCTGTGTGATTGTGCTCGCTCATAGCCTTGGACCCTTTGGGCGAACGGGGGCTGTCCGCAGAGCCACCGATCCGAGGGCGGGAGGCCCTCAGGCCCTCCATCCCCACATCCCCCCTTTTTGAACGCAGACTACCCCCGTGGGGTGGCGGGTCGGAGTAGCCAGCTAGGACCTCATTGCACCCAGAGGCCCGAAAGTAGGCCCAGTCATTGGCCTGCCGGCAACAGTGATCCTAAGCGGGGATAAGCTACGACTCCACACCCCCATTTCACTTCGGTCCGGAGGATACCACCCGCCCGGCCCCATAGGAGTTCATTTCATGCCGCTTTGCAACTCTCGGGTTCCGCCTCCTGAGTTCTTTGGAGGGGTGACTTGGCGAACTCTGTGGGCTATGGGTTTTTCCACTCGAACTGCCAAGAACCGGCATATATATCTATTGATGTGTTATCAGTTTCTTCCTCAGTGACCTTCTCTGTAAGGTTTTTACTTATCGGACATGTATCGATTTCGCATTGAAGTTTTTTCTTCTCTTCTGCGTTTGTTTTATCATTTTGTCTTTTTGTGGCTGCTTTTGCTGCTAGATCTAGTCTTGTCCTAGCTGGACTTGACTCTTGCGAGTTTGTAGACGGATTTCTTGGTGTGGTCAGTGTCCGCTGGCGTCCATTCTTGAGTTCTCGCATACGTTCGTCCACAATGCGTTGCATAAAATTAGAGGAGCCCAAGGCGAGATCAAAGACTCGGTCAAACATGTACTCTGTCAATAGACCGTGAAGTTCTCGGGCATAATTATGTTCTACGGAACTCGTCCTTTGAAAACCCCTTCAAAACCTGTAAGCTATACATGGAGTTGAAGTGTTTCTTGTGCTTTTCCGTAGTTCAAGATCCTTCAGCGTCAGAGGCTCTTCGGCAATGTTTGGTGAACTCTTATCTGTACTGTTTTGTGTTCGTGATCCCATGTTATGAGCACAGTTGAGCTGAGAGAAAGTGTGACCGCACGGCCCTGAAGGTATTCACGTAGTCTTGAGCGGGGGGAGATTAGTCCCAAAGTTATGGTCCAGACGTTTTAGTCTCGCTGTTTGTGGTCCAACTGTGTGTGTTTTGAACTGTGTTCCCTCTTCTTTTGATGTGGTGACTATCGGTAACAGGTGGTGGGGTACTTATCTCGCGAGGCAGATTTGGTCTAGGCTAATATCTAATGACGACGATCTGATCCTCCGCTGAAAATCTATAGCCTCTGTTTATTGCTTGCAGAGAATAATATCGTGGATAATCCGCCATCTTTAGTAATCGTAAGTGTAATCCATCTAAGCCGATGTTTTTAAATCATGTACAGTATGTCCCTGAGAGATGTCATTATTTGCAGCCAGCACATGCATCACATGCCATTTTCAGAACCAACACTTTTCTGGATACACCACTAAGAAAATATAGCATGTTTATTTCAAGCTTGAAAATATTAATACCATGTCATTGGTTTATTGGTTAGGTCAACAGGTAATCTACCGGTGTTAAGCCTGTCTTACACAAGTGAAGATTAATACTGTTATTTTGTTTTTAATATAGTTGAGAGGAAGTCACTTACATTGAAATTGATGGGACTGGGAAGATCGTTTTTAATCCATTTCGGATTAAAATGGCAGTACACATGACGGATAAAGGACTGTTTTTTATATAGCTTGAGTTATCTGTGATACACAGGGTTCAAAGTTACAATTCATTGTTATATTAGTTGTTACAGTATCTACAATTTAATTGATGCAGAGAATAAAATACGGGTTCCTCAGTCTATATATATATGTTGAAGGATGAAGGTAAAGGAACAGGAAAGCCTGTTTCAACGTCACTTGAAAGAGGAGAATTACGATGCATTGATAGACTCCTACTGGTCGATGGAAAAGGGACATGAAATTCTGAACTCATAAAAGAGCCTAAACAGACTTATACCACTGGGCACAGTTACAACGCTTTTTAATTAAATGTCCAGTTAATATCGCATCTACGAGTGACATTACTATTTTCTTACTCATGACGGGTTTTTGTATGTGTGTAAATAGAAAGAGACACACCTGTACACGGGTTTAACTTTGCAAATAATCTAATATGCACCGTCTTGAGTGGTCATGACAGGCAAATATCAGATCACCTAGAGTATTTTTGTTTTTTTGTTTGAAGAGACAAAGAATATAATGCAACTCTTCAGGACTTTAAGAAATCTTTAAGATTAAGTGATTTTTTGGACTAACAGATTTTAGTTTGTCTGGCGTCCACTGTATTTCACATAACTAAGTGTTATTACTTCTAGGAAATGTCATTCATGACAAGAATTGTTTTGTTTCATGTGCTGTCTGTAAATTGCAAGTGTTGTGTTTATTGTACTGTATACCATTTTCCATTATTCAGGCACATTTTCATTCCCTGTAATAATTGTTGAGTATTCATCCTCAGGTTTGCAGACAGGCAGAAGGGAATATTCTAACAGGCTCCAAAGGCTGAAGATAAAGAAAGGCAAGGTGAGAAAACAATTTGGAGTTCCAGGATCACAGAAGTAGAGAGACATTGGATCTCAGTGGTGGCATTTGATGATAGTAGACACCTTAATTCCAAAATTAAGCTCATCCCATAATCCTTCTGTGATGCACACCACTTAAAAGTATTTTTGTTCCTGATTCACTCAGTATCGAACCTTCCCTGTGGGACAGCTATGACAGTATGCCAGTCTGAAATTTTAAAAATAGAGGTGTTTTTGGCCTTGTGAAAACGTGAAAAAAATTGTTTTGACAGTAGTCCTGTGAACGAAAGGTTTTGTGATGATGAAACTAACTCGGTCTATGTCACATGTGGCATATATATATTGGCTACAGTTCTCTTTTTTCTATACTTTAAACTTATGTCTGGCGTTTGCAGGCTGGAACCTAATCTGCATAATTTGCAAAAGGGGAAGCCAAATTGTGAAATTGTGCATATTAAAAGTTTTCATAAATCTACCTAATGTCCAGTTTAGCTCTTCTTAGTTTTGAAATAAAGATCATTTATATCCGTAATGCATTGAGAGCATAAATTATTGAAAATACAAACGAGACCTTGATTATTATTGGAAAATTTGCGCCTGTCAAAAATTCATTACATTTTTAATTGCTTTAAATTGAGGATTATTTTGTACCAGAATGTTCATAACTTGTTTCTCCTTTATTTAAAGGTAGACTTTGAAGTCTAATATGACTTTTGAACAAACTAAAAGAACGTAGACTAGTTTTCTTTTTACAGCCATATAAGGCACGTAATTCACTGTAGGTTATATAGTCAGGGACAGAAGTGATTTATATAAGTGCAAACTCAGGTAAACTGAAATATTATTTTACAGAGTGGAAGAACACCATCTTTTGACTTTCCAGACTTTTATTTACAAAAATCGGAAGGGTGGAAAATGGTTAAAACTGACAGTTTAGTTGACCATTTTGTTGGAATAAAATGGCCGGCAAGAATTTCCATACTCCTGGAGGCATTAACTCTCTCAAGGAGACAAGGAAAAAAAGAGGGGAAAAAGCAATTAAGACCTCCGGGTTACATAAATAAAGACAATTGGAGGCGCACGTGTTTATCACTAAGTATTTTGTAAGTTTGAAAATGTATACGTTATAAGTGTAAACACAATTATTCTTCATTGCTGACCGTTATCCACTAAAGGACAGTAGACGGACGTTGGTGTAAGAAACTATTTTTTAGCCCTAAATCTCCTGCACTGGTAATTTGAAGAAAAATATAATTCAGATGTACGTGCATTTCGATAAACTGGTGTTTTCATTGTAATTTGGGCTTTTTCTATACATTAGAGAAAAAAACGTTTTACATTTCGTTTTTTGCACTATTTCATGATATCAATAGCCGATAGACTATATTAAAATGCGATAACTTGAAAGAAACTCATTCCTTATTTTAATCCCTGTGTTCTGAACAAAAAGGTGTGAAATGGTGGTCACATATATTAGGTGTTCAGATCGAGGTCATAAGGTATTTGATTTCTTGATTGTTCGAGTTTGTAAGATGCAAGAGTTCTAAGCTTTTCAGTTTTTTGGGGACCAGCTCCGAAATTCGAAATTATACAGGGTGTCACATAAAAAACGGGACACTCGGTTTTCGCCATAAGAATTTCCCATTAAATAACAGGAAATTTTGTGACAATTAATGTCTGTTTATGCATGACCATTAATGTTATTTTCATAAAGATCAACAGAAAACATTAAGAGTAGTAGCAATTCGCAAAAAGCAACTCAGAATGAACATTTCAAAAATTTACGTTAAATTTTGTAACGTCAAGGAACGATACTAAACAGACACTAAACAGATGCTTTCAAACAGTGGTTTACTCATTTACATAAAATTTCCATACAGTACAAAATAGAATAAAATAAAACCAGTAAATAAAAATTTACAGAAATTAACAAGCTATCATAAGACAAGGTGACATTGAATTAAGAGAGAACATGTTCCAGGTGTCTCCCTCTTCTCGCTGCACACAACTCAAGGCGGCGTTTGAAATTGTTCATGACACGTCTACAGGTGTCGGCCACGATGTTTCGCATCTCATTTTGAATATTGTCCTCCAGTTCCTGGAGGATTGCTGGGGCTCCACGGTACACATTATCTTTCAGAAAGCCCCAATGGACTTAGGTCTGGGGAATTGCGTGCTCACACGTTGTCGGTTTTGTAGCTGATGATCCTGTTCCCGAACCTCGCTCTCTTAGCCAGGCAAGAGAGGCGTGTGAAGTGTGTGCAGTGGCACTGTCTTGCTGAAACCACACCTGGTGACTGTTTTCTCGTCTCTTTCCTAGGCAGCACAAAAGGGCCTCAGCACTTCGATGTAGCGAGCTCTGTTCACCGTCTGGGTTACTCCATTTTCATCATCAAAAAAGAAGGGCACAATGATGCCCTGGTTGCACATTGCCGCCCACACTGTGACTTTCTCGACGTGGAGATGTTTTTCAAGCACGTACGTTAGTGGTTGGCTTCCCTAGAAGACACAATTCTTTTTGTTTACATATCCCGAAAGATGAAAGTGTGCTTCATTGGAAAATCACACTGTGTCAATCCACGCTGGGTCAGTCTGAAGTTGCTCCTGGAACCAGGCAGCCATTTCCAGTCTGGCTCTAATGTCTGTACGATTGAGCTTTGTTTTATGCTGAGAGTGTAAGGCTTCTTTTTCATATCAAAGCGCAAGATGTGCTTCACGCGTTCACGCGAAATGGGCACATCCGCCTCCTGAACGCGGCATTGCAGGAGGTCTCAAGAGTGATATCAACGGAATCAAGGACAGCGCGAATGTTCCCGTTGGATCGCGTTTGACGGGCTCGACCTGAATGGACTGTGCCGTCTGGACCTTTTCGATTGAGGTTCACTACAGTTCCTTCCTTTCTAAAATGCTCGACCCATGCGTACATTCGACTTCTAGGTGGACTGTACCGGCAGGCAAACCTTCTTCAGAAGAGAGCTCCTGTTTATTAACATCAGGGATTGATAAGAAATTCAGAAGTGTTCGAGTGTGTGATCGAGTTTGTAAGGTTTCGAGTTTCAGAATATAAGTTCAGAAATTTCTATATATATTAACTCTACCTCTGGAACTTGAACGTTAGGCGATCTTGAATTTCTGAACTTATCCTAGAAACTCAAATTCCAAGTACCTCACTAATTCGATAACCTCACAAACTTTGAAGATCTTATGAACTCGAGCACATCACAAGTTTTGAATGTCTGAAGTAGCGGTAAAATAGCTACCACCTTGGGTAATGCTACGTGAGACAAAGTCTTTATTCTGTCCTTGTCTTTACCTCACATTAGAGGTGATTTTTTTTCCCTACTGACTTGTTTCCCGTTGACTTTTCTCCAGTAAACTTTTTTTTTTGTTTGGGGTCGGGCGCGGGGGGTGGGGGTGGGGGGGATTCGTATTGATCACAGTGTTCGAAGAGACAGAAATGCTTTGAAGGTCTGAATCAGTCGTTCAAGCCAGACAAGGCGTTCAGAAGAATTCAATGACATAGTAGCCAGGTCTGTGCAGCACACCATGAGGGTCGGGAACGGAACACTGAAGTTAATGTTAGACCGCTTTTCGGGCTGACATTAAATATAATCAAATATTAGTTTTCACAGCGAACAGGCTCTGAGAAAAAAAATAATAGAGGGCTTGAAGCTTTTATTCGAATTCAGTTACCAGGCCTGTTAATCCACGTTCTCCCAGTTATGCCAGGAGTACTCGTTACGTCTATTTTGTAAAGTAATTAAATTACTTTTTTTCTTTAACAGAGTAACGACTTTTAAAAGAAAAATCTATTAATGAGTGCTTGTAATTTCCGCTTCTTTCAGCGTTTTTTTTATGCGGTTTTCTTTTTTTCAATCTTGAAAAGATGGCTGGGGAGACCTCCATCCGGCTATTTTGAATTCTCGCTCACACAAACTTTCTTTGTTCACTCAGCTGATCTTGTCTACGTCCTGGTCAATGTTCGTTCAGCGATGCAGACTCTATGAAGCAGCGGTTATGTCTGATCCGAGACATGCAAACATTACCTTCTATGGTCTGAGTATCTGGTGTATTTAAATTTAAGACACCATCTTACGTGTAGAGATAAACAAACAATACCGTCACTGCACTATATATATATGTGGTGATTAACAGTGTTGATCTCCAGGTTGTCGTATTTTATTGTTGGCCTTACACAGCCTTCCCACCGGGTTTTCTCATTCGGCATTAACGTAGGTGATGACATATCAAAACTGCGAGGCAGGATTAATGTTTGCTTAAGTACATTTTGTGAAACAAACAAAAGTAAGAACAGATAATATAAGATAAACTAAGCTTTGTTCATCCATTTGGAAATTTGTCTTTAAAAAGTGCAGATCAGAGAAAAAATTAAACAGTGAATCACAATCATAAACATAATCACGCAGAGATAGCCTACTTAAACATTTCAGAAAGCTTGTGGTTGCCATGGATATTGGGTTCATCTTTAATGTTACGGTAAAATTCATTCTTGTATTTCATTATATTTTCTCAACCGTTTCAAAAGGAAATGACTAAATCCAGGTATTTCTTTTGCATAGTTATGAAATTAAGTAGCTGGCTATTCCAGATGTTGAGCAGAATATTATCTTTGGAGTGTTTTGCAAACTTGCTCAATATGCTAATTAGCAGACTGAAATTTTGGTGGCCCTCATAAGAACACCGCTAAACAGAAGATTGTGAATAATTAAAATAGAAATTAGTCAGCTTTTTATAGTTTTAAATAGAAATAAAATGTATCAGTTTCAAGGTTATAAGTGTAATAATGATGGGGTTTGAGGAAATGACCTCACAAGCAGCATGAAGAATTCAGTTTTGAGAAAACGGCTTAAAACTTCATTTTGCCAATAAATCTACGTGATGAAACATTCCCTAAACTATGTTTAGTCACATTCAAAGTGTCAAAAATGGTACCTGTCAGAAAATAAGGGCTCCAGCAGCACTGTCATGTTTCATTTTCTTGTGGAAAACTTAAGGAACCATGGTTGGCAGCTGGCTTTTATAATGTAATTACAGGAAATAACTGATAACACAAACTCCAGGGGACCACAAAAATGTGTTCGTGTTATCAAGAATTTGTTTAAAGAAGAGTACATTTGAAATAAGGGAGATGGCCCATTTCTACACATAAATGACGTCACGACGTAAGCAAGGTGCACGCGGCACAGATGATACCATACCCCAATGGATTAACCAGTCCGGGCGGTTACGTTACAGAAGACTCAGGTGGGGAGGAGGAGGGGTGGGGCATGTCCGGCTAAGTGATCGGGGAAGGCAAGCCATTACGTAGCGAGCGGGGTGATGATGGCGTTTCGTGGGTGGAAAATGTCGCGCTGGCAATGCAAATGAAAAAGGAAAGTTCAAGCAAAAACAACGGTGCAGCCCAAAAGTTGTTCGCATTATCGAGATCCTTTAGAATTTTAGTTCGTGTAAACGGAATTTGGGATGCATAGATTATGGAGCGAAAAATACGGGGACTTTAATTTTGTTCGTGTAAACAGAAATTTGGCGTTAAACGGGTTTGTGTTAAGTGAAGTCTGCTGTATATCATATACCGCATGCGTCGATGGTAATTTTATGTACATGTACTATGAGATGCCGCAAGTATCGATGGCAATTTTATGCATACGTATATAATAAAAGTGCTAATATTTTATATGTACAACGACAACCTATTTACCTACCGGTTTCTTTCATATGCATATTGAACATTTGATTGATGTAGTTGTGACCTAAAACACTACAAAGAGTATCGATACATTAGCAGTATTTGAAAGAAAGTGACGTGAGAAGGGTGAATGGAGTAATTTCAGACCAAACTTTGGCGATACATAAATATGTTTCGACAACAAATCATATATTTTTAAAAAGTAAAATGATTATTGAATCCTTTTATGACACAATTAACAAATCTGTACTTTTGACTCAGATTGATCATTGTCTAGCAGCGAGCCATCAATTTTCAGTTTATTTAATTTCCACTGTACTTTATGATTGTGACTAGACTGTCTAATTTTTCTAGCTTCTGTCTTCATTTCATCGTCTAATAAGCTGCCAGGTATAAACATTCGAACACTTATATTGGATTGGAAGGTCACTGAGATATTGATAGTACCTGGATAACATATGCCTTCCATTATTTGGCCTTTATCAAAATAAAGATCTGTTTTCTGAACACTAATGCACAGTCAGCATTTGCTTTATGATACTGATTATTGAATCAACGGAGGACTATAAAATGATGGATACTGTATGTCATTTTGAAAAAGGACGAATATGCCTGTTCCATATAACAGTAACAGTGAACCGGACATGGCCATGGATTTTCTGCAAATGTATTAACATATTCGTCTTTTTTTTCTATAAAATTATAGCCATTTTTTCCTTCAAATTAACAGTTAACATTTCGTCGGTGAAATCGTTAAAAATTGAAGTGTGCATATGAGACCACGAAAGAAAGATTCACCATTGCCAGTCCAAATAAATGATGTCATAGCTCAGTTTTGACCAACATCCGATAGTGGTCCCTTATTCAGTAGGGGGCAAAATATGGCTGTGACATCTCTTCGTAGTAAATATTGTCCGGAAATATAACCATCGCTCTTTCTCTCGGGGTTAGTGTAGGTTGACTGGAGAGAGCAGATATTAACAGAAATTTCATACTGATGTTAAAGCAAGTCTTAAACTTTACCAGGCCAAAAAATTTGGAAAAATTCTGGTCGTCTCGGTTGAGTGCAGGATCTAAGTCACATTTTGAATAGTACTAGATCTAGCCATATACCCGGTAGTATGTTTTATAGTGTATCAGCCAGATGGGCAAAATATGCCGTTTTGGTCCAATCGCGGGGACCAAACGCCACATTGATTTTTAGATACTTCAACATGTCTAGTTAATGATCTGAGGTGATAGCAATCTGAAATGAGTAGCTTTTCATGAGAAATTAGGAATTAATTAGACCCACCCTAAATTAAGTTTTCTTAACCCAAAAAGAGCCTGGGATTAAGTTATGCCTTCTTATACGTGTATGGTAATCGTTTCAGAGTTCTAAAAGTCATGGAAGCTTCATATTTTTCAAATAGCAAGTAACTGTAATAAGTGGCACCCATGCTAGATTCATCACACCTGTGTAAGACGGCCACTTTTATCAGTTTGTCAGATTAAGAGCATCAAATGTACAATAACTTGGAAATATTTTAAATGAACGTCCCACAGTACGCATTTCTTGACTGTAAGATATCACAGGCATAGAGTATGATAAATTAGAGTGTGATACGAAATTTTAGATACTTTTAAAACGGTCAAATGTGTCATGAGCCTTATGGAACAATGAATAATGGAGACAGTTTCAGAGAAGAGGTTAAAGTTATGAATTGTAATTAGAAGCTCTACTCTGAAGAATAGAAACCCCTGAAACACATCTGAAACGTCATCAGGTAAGATTATTACACTTGAAAGTGCTCTTGTTGCCTTAAAACCTCGTAAGTTTCTCCATACTTAAATATACTTACTAGTCTAAACAGAATAGTAATGATATAGAATACAGTAATAATATTATGCGGGTTTGCCAATTGAATGTATTAAATATAGCGCAGCTGAGCACAAAGACTGGACTGTGTAGGACTATGGATAAAATTAGATACCAACATAGTAAGAGTTAGGTTGAGACTCTAGCCTTACGTAAGTTTTGAATTTCATGTGAGTAAAATGTATAATTATAGAGAAATTAAAAAAAAACAACTCAGAAAGTTGTTGAATAATATACACAGATTTGCCCTCTTCATAAAGATATATCCACAGCTAATGTTTCATTATAAATGAATTATGTTTTCATTATTAAATCAGCTGAATAGCATGTGACAGTGAGCGATCATAAATATCCAGACATCAGTCATCAAGATGTGAGCTGTGTGTATACAATATTTTGGACACTTGATGAGGTTGTTGCCTCTAAGGAACTCAATAATCCTTGTCCCTGGATGTCATATTCTGCACTGCATCTAATGTCACTTTCATCATCTTTTTGTGCATTCCTTAATTTATACGTGTCCGTGTATTTTGGATCACTGGCATAGACAGAATAGTAGACTCCAGGATATTTGCTGGAGATAAAAGTGAAGTGTCCGTACAGACAAAGATGCAGAAGCACCACCTAGCAAGTCATACCCTAAAAAAGTATTGCCTTCTGAAATGTTCGACTCCCAGCCACTGCAAATTTGGCCAGATGTCTGCGGATCGCATAGAAGACATTGCTTCCCTACAGCTGCCACGAAACTGAAGCGAAGAGTTGCTTATAAACCTATGTGTGTCCCTACATGGAGCAGCTCGTGTGATTTTCTCTCGTAACATAGAACAAAATAATATCGCAAGTCACTGACAGCCTCTGTTCAAGATTTGTCTGAGTACAGCTGCACACAATCTTCGTTAGTGAAGAATGTCTTCAGGAGCACACCGAGGTGGTTGAAGACTTCCTTGATACTTTCATCCATTAATAATCTAACAAAAACTATCTCACTAAAATCTACATCTTAAAAAGGTCTTTCAAGATACAGGTCCCAAATCCATCGCAATAAACTTAACATCAGTCAGTCATATTGTAAGCTGAGATCCACATTTCAGGAATACCTTGAAAGGAAATCAGTCCTTGAAATGCGGACATGCGATAAATACCCTGCCTCCATTTGAGGTCATGATTACATTTTGATGTCCTTCATATTAATCAGATGACGCCTGCTTTGAATGCAGAAGGAATCGCCATCCGCTTCTTCTTGGTACACTAGGGATGGCATAGTTGTTCTTGGTGATCCTGTGACAGGTTTGCTTATCCGTGGCTACTTGTATTCTCTAAGCAACCTTCTCTCTATTATTTTGGTATTTGCCATTAACAGACCAAGAATGCAATCAGTACTGACGTAATGTGTAGAATTTTCAAAATGCTCGCATTTTTTCAAAATGCCCGCATTTTTTCAAAATGCCGGTTATTCTGGGATGACTTCATATGAATTCTCCGTCCTCGGCCTCTCAAATCGCTTTCTATATTCTTGATGGAGACTTCCTCATATGCTTTAAACACAGAGTCCTGCTGGTACTTTGTCCACCTTCTTTCATTAACATCTAGAGCAATGTCACAGTAATCTCTCCAAAGTTTGAGATTATCTTAGTTGTTAGATGACACACATTCCGTTAATCGTTGTCGCAGATCTACCAAAATAAAGTTCATCTGATGCAGTCATTTTCTGAAAGCAACTTGCAAGGACAGCGATATGTTTTTTTGTAGTTCTGGGATGTACTTCAGAAGTTGGCAAGAGTGCAACACCTCTCATGTTTTGATCTGTAATTCTGTGTCATCACACTGATTCTGCCAAATGCTGAGCTAAGAGTTTCCCGCCTGTTTGGACTTTTCTATTCAACTTCAAATTCGACAACGTATTCAAATTTTTACATCTCTAAAGGATCACGCAGTATGTCGTATCTCATTACCTCTCCTCCTTTGAGACTCACGTTCGTTTTGTCCAGTTCATGCATCTGCCAATATTTCTTTGTAGTTTTTCCTGAGGGTGTTGTTTTTCAGTTCTCACCAATGGCATGTTTTGTAGTTTTTGTAAAGGGATCGTTGGTTCATGTGCCTTTCTAATATTTAGATGACTTACTGAATATACCCTTCCTAATATAATGTGTTGTTTTATATTTCTTGAGTCGCTGGTTTTGGAATTCAGATGGACTATGAATTGCTGCTGCCCATTCCAAGAGAAGGAAGTGGTTTCTTGCCTTAGCAGTATCGGTAAACGTAGCCAATGACGTTCCATTCTAACAGCTAGTCAACTGTTTGTTAATGGCACTATGACATGATAATGCAGTGAATAGAGCAGCTTTTTATTGTTATTGTATTCAAAGGCAAACATGGATACAGAGAGCTATGTATTATGTGAGACACCGAGGATGCAAGTCTAATAAGCAATAAAGTGGTAAGAATAAATAAATTACTAACTAAATCAATTAATAAATGAAGACCTAGCGCACAACGGCCATAATGAAAATTTACTCAGTTCGGTTCTTCTATTCTGGAATAAGCCTTAATATTGAGAAGTGTATTTATAATATGTAGGGTTTAAAGCCATAAAAAAATGAGAAACTGACGAAAACGGACTACCATACTTTTCTGAAGTTTTGCTGAGATTGGACAGAAGAGTCTCACAGTGTTAATCTGGTGAACTTTGCAATGTTCTGTGGTAAGAATGATGAGAAGTTGTATAATTTATGGTGAAGTTGAAAAACGATTGTAAACAAAAAAAAAACGTATACAAGAATGGATATCATTTGATATTTTTGATGAATAAAAACAAAATTTCATATGAAAATTGCACGTAGAAGCCAATGAACGTCTTAAAAAAAACACTAAGTAATTTGGTATATTAATTAATAAGCGACCTTACTTCATGGCTATTTAGGCTACAAAGAAAAGAAAAGTACGATTAACGGAATTTCGTCCGGGTGCACCGCCATCACCGGAGGTCACGGAAAGTGGACAGGTAATGATTTTTATTGCCTGAGGATGGTGCTGAGTGCTATCAAATTTCCCTCTTTTCAATGGGGGGTTTGTCCGATCGTAACAGCTCACAGATTTATCGGTTGTCTCTCGGGATATCAAGAAGCAAGCAAAGTATGGTGCGCCGAATGGGCTTGGGTGTAACATATGATGTAAAATTGTCAACTTTTTTTCTTAATAACTTCCAAAAGCTACTTTTGTGAGATTGCTATCACATATATTCGTAATGCCCAGACCGAGATCTATCTGATGGTACCGGTTTCGCTTGGTCCCCGTGACTGGACCAAAAAAAGTGTCTGGCTGATACACTATTGACTTGTCAGACTTCATTACATTTTCATTCCTTGGGTGTTTCTACATTTTGCACATATCCTATTTCTCATTTTCTTTCCTGCACCAAAATAACATATTTCATTTGCCTTTGTCAACAGTATTTATTTTCGTACAATGAGAATTGTATGTTATTGTTTGCTAGTGGAATAGTTATTGGTGTGGCAATTCATCTGAGACCTTGAAGTTTGCAAATTCCAATCGTAAACCAGACACTTTCAGTTCCACTTGAAATTGGTGATTAGTGCTATCTCTATGAGGCAGGTTCTAACTTCAAGCAGTTCCAAACTGAGAACCTTTCTGTGCAAATGCATATTCTTTAATTGACACTTTTGTTTGTTTTGCTCACCAGGAAAAAAACAACGAAGGCATAAGCAAAAAGGACGAGAAACATCAACAGTAAGTGACAATTATGGCCTGAATAGAACTGTTCCTTAACAGAGCATTTAGTACATCATCTGTAATGTCAACGAAACAAAAAGGAGAAGAAATCAGTCTGTGTGTTCAGAGAACGCATGGTGTTTCAGAACAATTTTACAGCTGCTTTATTTTAATGATTAGTCTAATACAAATTGGGCAAATTTTCCGAAATCAAGCAAACTTTCCACAACACTGACTGAGTAAAAGTAAATGTGAAGTTGGCCTCTGATTACAGACATTTTACATATGTAACCACTTGACAAGTTGTTTTTCATGGTGAACAATTTAAATTTGCTTCCCCTGAGTTGTTTAGTGAATGTGCTAAAGTGAAACTGTGGTGCAACTTGTAAATATTTTTTTCTCTATTTGGACTATTTAACAGTTTTTGAAATCTAAAATGTACTTTAATTAACCCTTTTCAGCGCAGACTAGACTGAATGGTAAGGCCCTTCAAATAAGCTTTCTATTTTATTCTGACGGCTGTATCCCATTTCAATCTTATATTCAAGTATTGCATTCTACCCTTACATACCTCTTGCATGTATCTGTGTTTTCGCTGCTTCTTTGGATTTAAATTCATCATATGCATCTACTTAAAAACTTTGTGATGGTTCTTTGGTTTTCCCTCGTTCCAGTCTTCCACTCTAAAGCAGTGATCCATTTGGTACTCCATAATGAATCCCGGCATCTGTCTCTTGAAAATTGATTTGCTGGGACCTCCGAGCTTTAATTGTTTTGTGTTTTTTTTCTGAGGCTGGAAGTCAGTGTGAGTTCTGGGACTAAAACACTTAGTTTCCATTGTGTCATTTCTGAACACAAGAGAATATAAGATCAGTCATATTTGCCAGTGATTTTTTGCCAAGGGATAGGTCTTTGGGTTTTTTTCCTTCGCTTCCATTAGCATTAAGCCATAGTTCCTTCATCCTGCGTGTCTTACATGAGTCAGGTGCAGTTGTCTCTCTTCCAGAGTAAAAGTACTTGTTTCTTAAATCCTGTTTTCATTTTGACTTGTTGGGTTTTTTTTTGTTTTTTTTTGCTTGCATCAGTCTTAATTTAGTTATGATATTAATGAGCATAACAATACCCCCAATTGTAAAATTGCACTGATAAATGATTCTAGAGTGTATTTGATCCTTGGAAAAGAGAACAGTTGTGGATTAAGGATGTTAGATACATTATGCTTGGTCAATGAAATTTTAATCAGGATGGCGCGGTTTTCAGCAGTTGGATCCCAATTATGAGGACATGTCTAGTTATGAAATAATTTCTTAAATCTACGCTCAGGCACAGAGATGAGCCAGATGGGTTAAATAAGTTGAATAATGAGGTCAGACTGCCATAATATAACACTGTTTATTTTTTTGTTTTTGGTTAGGGGGCGGGGTGGGTAGT